>JAMKCH010014346.1:0-295342 GCA_023653785.1 Ophioderma brevispina
CCTTTGAGGCTTTGACCTACAGATCTGAATCTCAACCAATTTTTACATGTTTGCGTTAGCTAATGGGGCAATGTGGTGCACAAGTTTCATTTCCCCAAACTGACTCAAAACATGTTAACAAGCCAAGATCTTTCTGGGATTGTACCCCAGCCCGGAAACCACCTAATTTCTTTACCCCCTATCCATCCTTTTAAGCAATCCTCAGAAATTAGTATCTTTTTACCAAAATGACCCTTATAATGGGAAGGGTTTTACGTCCTCAGCCGCACACTCTTAACCAACCACATCGAGTAACCCCCTCCCTGGAGTCCAAATTTGCTTCATTTGTGTTGAGTAGTCCGAGTTACCAACTCAGACTACTGTATTTTTAAAGTATTAAAAGCGCTCTATGATTTATGACAAAAGAAATTTTCTGAATTTTTACTCTTAAAAAAGATTATGCTCAAACAAGTCCCTCAAGTCCAGAAGTCCTAAAATTGACAAAGGCTGATGAAAGTTGACTCCTATACCTATACAACCATGCTAATTCATAGATTGTAGGATACCCAATTTTGTAGTTTCTTATTTATTAAGAGCACCCGTAATGACCATTTGGACCCTGACAGGTATAAGTTTTTGATCAACTTCTGGAAAAATCATCAAAACATCAATCTTATTTCTGTGAGACAAAATATAGGGACTATAGGGATTTGGAACTTTAGATTAGTTAAAGTATCAGAAGCAGGACATTAACAGAAAAAAATGTGTCCTTGTTCAGGCGTAGTTTGCCCGTTAGTCGCTTGTAAGTCGAGCCCCCGAAGGGGGAGAGACTTGCAAGCGACTAACGTGCGAACCACGCATAAACAAGAACACATTATTTCTGAAATGTCCTACTTCTTATTCTTTACATTGACATACCGTCGACGACAAAAGAAAGCTAACCTAAGAATATGTTAAAATATTGGCGTTTTTCCATACATTTTCCATGCATCTTAGATATGATTAATTCATTTTTTACAATCAAAACACTTTAATGCCCTTTGCTACATTGTCGTTGTAAAAGTCTAGACTTTATTGAACGGATTCTTCACCCTAGGGGTAACAAATAATGAGTCACGCTTTTTTGAGAAGGGATAATCGGATTCAAGGTTCAAACTCATTGAAATAAGGCATCAATTAAGCTGGAAGAGCTTTCATAATGTTACGCCTAACGACTTGTTTTTGAATAGAGCTAGTTTTGTAATCACCCTGCAGCTAAAGCAGTTCCTAGAGTAAGAGTGTAACAGTCAGTGGTTTGTGGTGACAAATTTGTTCGTTGTCGTTCTTTGATTTGGAAGACGAATTTGATGATGAATACTTAATTATAGCAAGTCAGACACCAATGGATCGTTTTGTGGAGAACTGACAATAAGGTAAGGTCCGTAGAGCTATGAACTGTGTCTTTTTTATATAACATCTCCTCTTTGTAATGAATGATTATATTTAGCATATATTTGCAAAATCCGCGCCTCCATTATTGGTGGAATTCACCTTTGACCAGTAACCATGTCCCATTCGTTGACACTTACAGATTTTTGTATTTTGAATACAGTCCTTCTTGCGACACTGCACATTCACATATGTATACTGTGGCATTCAGTGTGACAAATTGGTTGTGTTTTTCTCGTGTACTATTTATTATAATTGCAAATTTATATATTAGCATATGCAGATTTCACGCCATTGTTGGTGTCCCTATCATTAATATTCTAAATTTTATTCAGAATATTGATAGTAATCAGGTCTCTGAGAATGAACCTTTGACCTTAAAAATAAACCATTCTATACGACACTACAGAATTATTTTTTTTAATACGTCCTGCTTTTCACACATATCAACAGTATGCTGTGGCATTTCATCCTGACAGACTGTAATTTGTTCATTTCTATCTGCTTTTGTATTAAAACAGATTTTGTGATCATGGCAGGTGTTCCCTTAATGGCGATTATCTTTAATAATCCCACCCCCTAAGCAATGGCAGACAGCATTTCTACACCGATTCCTATAGTTTTTCTAGCTACGTTGTATTTCTTTCGTTCAAAGTTCGATTGCCCAGACCTTTATTTCTTGATAATGTGTCAGATACTGGCCTTCACTTTATCAAAAAACAAAAGGTTTTGTGATATTATGTGGTCAGCTACTGACCCATTATCAAAAATAAAGGCGGGGCCGGCAACCAAACTTTAACAAAAAGAAATACCAATGGAAATCTATGAATAGAAGAGGGCTAGAAGTGTATAGGATTTATAGGGAGAGGGTCAAAAATATAGGAAATATAGGAAATATAGGGACGCTTGTTAGCCATGAACATATTGCCTTACACCGATGGGCCTATGGGTGGTTCTCGGTCAACTTCTTTAGAATGAGCATTGAACACGCTTATGTTCACTGATTACCAATAATACAAAAACAAGGCGAACGTTGGCGGATGCTGTTTCACACCTCCAAGGTCAAAAGTTTCATATTAATAGAAATATTAGCACTGACACTACCACTTTGTTAAAAAACTTCAACTTGACAAAGCAACTATGAAAATACTATAGCCCGTGCTATGTTGGAAGCCATATTGAAAATCTGCAAAAAAATTTTTTTGTTGTTGATCTTTGCGACAGCAGGCCCGTATGCAGGGGGTGCGGGGTGCGGTCGGTTCGCACCCCCAAATCCCACAAACGGGCAAAAGGTCCACCTTTTGCTAATTTTTTTGCATAAAAGGTCTAAAATTTTAGAGAAATTTTGACAAGAAATCCACTTTTTGGTTGTTGCAATGTTCAAAAGTCTCAACAAGGACCATTTTTGGGGGTTAGGTCTACTTTTAGGCAAAAAAGGTCCACTTTTTTGAAAAAGGTCACTTTTTTGAAGTCCCAAACCCCCTCCAAAAATAATCCTGCATACGGCCCTAACCCCGACTCTAAATTCAGAATTGACTCCTTTGCTGATTCAGAATGAGTTTCATCTTAAATTTGGAATAATTTTTTTTATTTTTTTTATTTTTTTTCTGGTCCTGTTTTTTTGAATGGAATGACCCTGCATGTAAATTCAGAATGACCCTTCGGAATTATGAATCCCAAGTAAAATTTTGAACAATGAACCTTCATAATCAAGACCCTATGTTGTCCATTTTTGTAATAATTACCCTTAGTATTTTCGTAGTAATGGACCCTTTGAATAATCACCGCAAGTATTTTTTAGACCATAATCTATTACAGTTATTGTCATTTCACATTTCTCCCCTTAGCCATTCTAGAATTTGGGACTTGAGTTCCCTCTTTATCTTCTGGAAGAAAATGAATAAAATAATTACATATTGAAAATTTAAAAAATACTTATGTTTCTTATAGCTCTCCCCTCACTTGCTAGGACAGGTTTAATTATTCTAATCCTAAATTTTGATGGCGGACACTGTAATGTATTTTGAACTCTCTGGGTTTAAACCCTTAAACGTTCCCCAATGCATGCGTCATCTGCCGACCGTGGGTCTGTGAATGGTGACAAAGGTCACATGAGGTTACCATTGTTAGGCATGACCTCTAATGACTGCTATATGGACCTCTAATCTAACTCGAAGAGGCAGCATGTAGAACACTACCCATGGACCATTGCATGCAAGCATCATGAAATTTTGCATAAACACTTAATTTTTCCATGCCAACCCATCAGCAATATAAGGCCAATGAAAAAAAAAACAAGTTTGTGTCTTAGAAGAACGCACGCATAAGGTTTTTAAATTGCTTGGACCGGACATAATTTTTTTTTTTGTTTAGGTTTTACTCACTTTCATTTTTTTGTAAAAAAAATTCAGAAAAAAAATGAAAATTGGCCGCGAAGAGGCCGAAAAATTGAAATAAGTGGGCCAAAAAATGGCATTATGAACAAAAAAGAAAGAAAAAACTCATTTAGCATTAGCATTTTTCAAAAAAAAAAAAAAAAAACAAAAAAAAAAACATTTCGCATTAGCTTTTTCACAGGTCTTCTGGGACCAACACTTGTTTTTTTTGGCCTAATAGGTAAATAAATATGAGATACAGTTACAATGATTTGGTGACATGGGGGGAGGTGAACGACAGAAAAGGCCAAAAGACCCATGTAATAATCTGCCAAACAAGTATAAACAAATAAACATACAACATAAGAGATACATAAGAGATAATCCAGTGAGTGTAGAGTCGACACTAACCGTGAATGAAAAAACAAAGCAACTATTCAACTAGTGGCATAATTTCTTTAGTTTTGCATTTTATGATAATTTTGGACCATGAGCTCTAAGACCTACAGATGACCGTTGGCCCCACTCTTGAAGGGGTGACTACCCAAGGCCATTAACATTCAATTATTCAAAACTATTCTTATTTTGATCCCTATGAGTTTCCCACCAATAATTTGACCATTTTGTATTAAGGTTGAAGGATTAAGTCTGTTAGAATTCTCATAAGTTACCTTTTCAGCTGTAGAATTGACAGAAAAGAAGAAAAACGGCAGTGTTCCAAGATACGGTTCTCCATTCAATTACGGTGTAGTAAGTGTTCCGTTCGACGGACATCAGACTAAAATCTTGATTCTGTCCTTATTAGGTTGCTTCGGGTCTTATCATTTGCAGGGTAATGTAGGATACCTGACTGTTACATAATGCACAAAATCGATTTTGATGATTTTTCGATTTGTGATTTTAGCAATCAATGATTAGTGTCTGTAAGGCACCTTTGCCAGCACTTACGAATCACGTCTCAGGGGTTTCTGTCAGGGTCTACATATTAATCACCTGAAAACTTTTTACTCGAGATGTGTAACAAATCTCTGCAATCCCCTGCTAGCTAATAATTTGTGTCTAACTTAGCAAAATTGCTGCATTCAACACTCACTGTATCCCTTGTACAAGTAGCGAATAGGAACGAATTGTTGTTGATTTTTAAACATCTGAGATTATGTACGCAATTTATTGGTCTGCTAGCCCGGTGATATGAGAAGATATCACAAGGTACAGCACAAATGCGTCAATGCAATATGCATACTATGCTGTTCGGGCCAATCCAAGGCCCACATAATAACAACAGGGGACTAATCAATTAAAGCTTGGGTTGTTTGTGGTATGAAATCTACTATAATTTCAATAACACTGCTACTTACAGATTCTTGATTGTGAGTAAAAACGTGTTAAAGAATGAGAATAAAGGGATTGTTTTTAGCCTCTGCCGTACATCGTGTCATATCAATCACACAGCGACAGCCCTTATTTTAGCGTAAAATAACTTGGCTGCACCTCGTTGTTATACTTTAATCAATGCTGTTGCCAATGTGATATGGACACAATAGATACACGACAGAGGCTAAAAAAAACCTTCAGTCTCCAATTCATTACTTCTTATGCAAAATGAGTCGTCACGCTAGCGCAATGTCATAGAGATATGAGCATTTTGTGGTTTAAGTCGATTCCACTGTTCGTTATGTTTAGAACTCTGAGTATGTGCAAAGGCACCAGGCGCAAACTGCTAAGCAGGCAAACTCGTTTTGCTGTCTGATTCCCCTAAAATATTTTATGAGGAAAGGTTAGGTCCATCAACTGGGAGCATTTTTGTATTCTCCAAAATGAGAATCACGTTCTTCTATGCCCAATTATTGGCAGTTACATAAGATTTTCCGTTGTTTGAAAGGGAGCTGCCCTAGCGGATAAAAATATGTGGACGAATGGATGATCATGTTGATTTGTGATGAATAACTCATTGTTTGAATCCCTAAATGAAAATGTATGGCTGATTTGAAACCAATTGTGGAGATGGACCTTCACAGGTAACTGTGAAGACGGGTGGGCAGCTCGCATTAAAGTCTGGGCACGAGTTCCCAATCAAAGAGACCAAGATGTGGGTATGGGCAATATATTTTTGTATCTTCTCTGATTTTGTATATGATAATGAAATATTTTGCTTTTTTTAAAATTATGAGAGTGGTCAATAGACTTATTAATTACATTAGTCTTATGTTATGCTTGGAATGTGAATGATATTTTTAGGATGGATGAAATAGAAAATTTATGAATGAGTATATTGGTGCCGTATTTGTATTGAGGGGTACTAATTACCTGCTTATGCATATGTGGGTATTTTGATACAATATGTATGTGTATATACTTTTAATACTTATGTACTAATGTAAAGCGCATTGAGACTTCTGCTGATTGCAATATTGCACTTACTTACTAAACCAAAGTGTTAAATCCGGTTTTGGTCCCCTTCCACGGGGGTGGTACGGGGATTCACCTCATCAGTTGCAGCAACGCCCGACTCCTTCCCCATTCCATTTCACCCGATTCACTGCATCCTCCATCCTCAACCCAACCATCCTACTTCTCCTCCTCCACTTGTTTCTTCCCTGTCTGTCTTGGACGTCCCCTCCTCCTCAAACCGCTCACCTCGAACTTAAAAGCCCGTCTTAGCACATGCTCGTCATCCTTCCTCAACAATGCCCCATACCCAACATACACTATTCGCCTTCCCAACCGGTCCACCGCCTCTTCCAACCCAACCATCTGCATCAAGGCCTCAGTCATCCTGTCCATCAACTTAACACCCACACATCGCTCTCATCATTCCTCTCTCTTCGTCCTCCTAAAAGTCCCCATCTCATTTTCGCTCAGACACCACGTCTCACAATCATACGGCATCACCGATCTCACACGTCTCTTATACACCATTCCTCATCTTCAAAGGATATCTTTTTCCAATGCAACAACTCCCCCCACATTCCCTAAACTTCACCACCCATACCCACGCTCGCTGTCACAGCCACCTCACATCCACACCCCCCACTAACCTTATCCCCTTAGGTATGTGAAATCCTTCACAGACTCCACCCATTCACACAACTTTTCCTCCTGTTCACCATCCCTCCAGCTCCCTTCTCACATCTGCTACACACAAAATCTTCTTTGCCCAAAACTAGGGGTCACTCTCTATCTTTGTTGCAACTCCCATGGATCCATTCCCACATTTTCACCACCACACTGAATTGCTTTTATCTCCTTCCCACATACCCACCTGGGTCTACCTTACTAGCTACCACCTCCCTCTCCGCCCCACTCACCAGCACTTTGTCTTTCCAAGGTTTACCTTCAGAACCTTACTCTCGAAACAGCCTTCTTCCATTTCCAAAACTTCTCCCTCAGTCCCTTACAATGTACTCACTCATTAAAAACCCAAGTCATACGCATACAACATCTCACTCAGCAAACCTTATTTTGCACTCTTGTGACCAACCAAATACATTGCAAAAATCAATGTCGAAAGTACAGAACCTTGCACCCACCTTGACCTCAAAAACTCCTCTGACAAATCCAGACCCCACTCTAACTTGTTTTGGCTCCTTCATACCAAACTCGCACTGTTTCTAACACTATTCTGGTATCTCTCTTCTTCTCCACTCGCCCACTCCATCACTTTCTTAGGTACCCTATCAAATGACTTCTCCAAGTCACAAAAACACATATTACAGTTCTTCCTTTAGATTGGTATTCCTCTGGCAACCTCTTAAAATTAAACACTGCATCTATCGTTCCCTTCCAGGCATAAACCTAAATTGCATCTCATCCACTTCCACTATCTTCCGGATCCTATGTCTCCAGAACCCTATCCACAATCTTCATTGCATGCTCTAACAACTTCACACCCCTATATGCACACAACTCATGCATCCCCTTGCCATTTAAAAATGGAATTACCAACTCACTCTGCCACTCCACCGGGCATCCCTCCACCCTCCCTCCACCATCCAACACTCTCTGGCACAACTCCACATCACCTCCCTCCCTTATTCCACTCGCACTAATCATCTCCGCACTCACCTTGAGGGTCCAACTGCCTTTCCTTTTTTCATTTCTATATTGCCTTCACCACTTGCAATTTTATTATCATCATTAGCTAAAATACTCCTGATACAACCAGCATGTAATCTTCTAGTTGAAGAGGATGGGAGAGTAATATTGGAACATACAGCTGCACTTGTTGGCAGTAAAGCAAGCAGAAAAAAAATAATTATGAAGGACTATCTACAGAAGGACAGCTCTTCTGCCAGATGGGTACCCAAGAGCAGAAGGAAGAGAGGGTGGAAGTGGTACAATATTATACAAGTATGAAACAATGTGACCAGAAAAGATTTAAAAGAGAACTGGTTATGAAAACCTGGATACCACTTTACAACCTGCAATTTAAAGAAGAAAAATACAAAGTTTGGGTGAAAAATGATGGCAATATATCCCAACCATTGCACAAGAAGAGCAGCAGGTCAAGAAAAAAATTGTTCAAAAAATCTTGTTTATGAAAAAAATTAAACCCCAGGGGTTTCCTCGGTACCAGAGGGATATTGTTCAAGGTCTACATAGGCTTCACATTCTACAATAAAAAGCATCCAAAATGTTTGAGATTTTTCTTTATTCTGGACAATGCTTCAGCAAAGTTCTGCTCTGAAAAGACTGTTTGGTTGATGTAGATTGCATTCACAGCTGGCCTAATTCCCTTACTGTCCCAGAACCTGGCACCATGTGATTTCTGGACTGTTTACAAGACTGAAAGATGATCCTGCAAGACTTTTTATGACCCCCCAGTAGAGGCACCGATGAAGTGAATTTTGTTAAGAGGTTTTCAAAATGGGATTGGCTTAATAACTTTTTCATTTTTTCAACATATTTTAATTACATCCAGAGAAGTGTTCTGTGACACTGACTTGGAGGGTTCTTGCACCAATGTTTGGTGGCGCGGCTACCAACAAAGACAGGCATTTACAGTGACAATATATTGCATCCAGCCCAAGAATTCCTGGAATATTATTATAACTGTAAATCTTCCGAAGGAACATCTGGAAGCTGCACCTTAGACCAGAAGGCCACTTGAACTAAGAGTCACCATGCGACACATCTACAAAACGCCAGAGAATGATAACGGGAGTGTTGTTTTTGTGGGTGGAGGAAATTTATGTGGTCATATCAGCTGCTCTGAGGCAAGAACATGGTCCTTAACAAGTCTTCACTCGTATATGCCAACCATTATGGTGGTTTTGGTAAAGCCTGAGACTGGAACAATAAGTTTTTCAGAGGTGATCATATAGATGTGAAATATTATGATACCAAAGGGCCTTGGCACATTTTATACACACAGATGTCTTAGGCCACCATACTTGTTTTATAACAATATAAATCATTATTTCTGTCTTTTTGAAGTATCTCATTAGATATAATCCAATTTTGCCTACAAACCTGTTAGAACTGGTTCAATGGTTCGGCATTAGAAACTTTATAAAACTAGCTCTTAGAGGCCTGTGGAATTATTAAGTAAGGAGGTGTCTAAGTGGTACAGATTTTTCACTGTAGAGAACTCCTTGTAGAGATATTCAAACTACTGCATAGATAATAACCCAGTTACTTTCTTTCAACACATTTTAATTACACAGGATGGAGGGGCCATTAATCATTGGCTAGAAGTGGATGAGTTCGTACACTGATGTTTAGTGGGCTACCAACAAAGAGAGGCAGTAAGTGTTGCAATATTGCCATCCAAGAGTGCTATAGCCCGGATCTTTAAGAACTGCATCTGAAGGACAATGGAATAGAATGCACTGACACCATCATAGCAGTCACCAACTGCCCTTAGCCCAAAACTCGGCCCTGAACGAGACTTGAACAATCTTCTAATGGACAACTGATCTTTTCAGTAAAGGATCTACTTGGACATTTCCCCCACATGGTATGATTTGGCATGAAACATTCTGTTAGTGCGGTCAAAAGGGCTTTGTATGGGGGGGGAACAACAGATCGAGTCAACAAGAAATCGAACAACAGGAATTTCGGTGGTATGCGTATACCATGTTTGCAATTGATATTTGAGGAAGCTTATGGCATAAACCTACTGCATAAAGCTCCCTAGCACTCTCAAATAGAATCGGTTTTATGTTTGATTCTGATAGGCTTGCTGATTTCGTTTTCATCCAGGCCTCATACACCAAGGAGACTGAGGTGGCACAATGATGATTAAAGGATGTGATGCCCCCCCAGGTCCAATTGCACAAAAACGGGGGAGCAGAGGACATCGCACCACTAAAGGGGGAAGCTGCAGGTATACATTCTGATGGAGTGCCCATGTTAGGTATCAAACCATTGACACAGTTCTTATTTATGAAGGTATGCCTGCCACAATACATTGGTCTTCACAACAGGAATGTGAGCTTGTCCAGTGCGATATGACATTGAATGCCAAGATTAACATTCAAACAGTTATTGAATTTATGACATTGCTATGCAAGTAGATCCAATTATAAGGCAATTACACATGAATTGAAGTGTTTAGTAGCAGAGAAAGCGATAAAGAAAGGCGCATGAGTGAGGCAATATTGCATCCAACAAAGAGTGCTATAGCCCAGATCTTTAAGAACTACATCTGGAAGGACAATAGACCAGAACGCACTGACACATCATAGGCATCACCAAACTGCCCTAGCCCAAAAACTCAAGCCCTGAACAAGCTTGAACACTTTTCAGAGGGACACTGATTCTTTTCAGTAGAAAGGATTACTTGGACATTTCTCCACATGATCATGTTTACCTGAATTCTGTTATTGGTAAAAAGCTTTTTGTATTGGTGGGGATACAAACAGAGTCGCAGGCAGAAACCAGAAATTGACGACAGGGACCTTCGGTTGTATGGGGCTACATGTTTGAATAGATTCGAAGCTGATGGCATACATATACTGCCACTACAGGTTGAAGTGCACTGTCTACAGTATGCTGGAGCTACTCTATTGGTATCAACCAGGGCAGATTTTTATTTATGAAGGGAATTGCTGCACAATACATGACTTCACAACACAGGAATGATGAGCTTGTCCAGTGTGACCACGAATGTCGAGTAACACTCCAACAGTTACTGAATTATCATTGCTTGCAGTAGATCCAATTATAGGCAATTACACATGGATGAAGTGTTTAGTAGCAGAGAAAGCATTAAAGAGAGGCCTTTGAGTGGTGCAAATTGCACCAGGATAGTGCTATAGCCAAGTGGCAACGGGCCTGCCCGCTTGAGGGGGCAAAGTTCCCCGTCGTGGGAAAATTTTCCCTTCAGGGGGTTCAAAAGGCTAATTTTTTCCGGTCAGAGGGCTAAAAAACGGCGGATTTGGCATGAAAATTTTTTTTTTTGTTTTTTTTTTTTTTTTTTTTTTGCTAACTTTTTCCCGGCCAAAGTAGTCATCAGGGGAGCAACCTGCCCCCCCCCCCCGCTCTTCGCCAGGTAGCACATTGTCCTAAAACTTGAAAACACGGAGATGGTTGCTGTAGTTTTCCAATGCGCTGACCTCTGCCGTACCACAAAATTGCCTTGCTATTGAGTTCCTGTTAGGCTGTTGGTTTTCATACCCTTTGTCACCTTCGTTCGCAACATTCACATTAACTGTCTTATTGAGGAAATTGCCGTTTTCGAGAAAAAATCGCCATTGAAGTTCTACCGGGAGATTTCATTTTGTACTATGGACTTAAACCTGTAGATTCTTTTTAATTTTGCATTATATTATGAAGAAAACAACATTCTGATGTTTAAGTTTTAACCTTGCGGAGTTTTAAAAGTGCGATTGTATTTTTTGATATAAAGCTACAAAATCATAATCTCGTATGTGAAACGCAAAAAAAAAAAAGTCGTATTTGCACATACGACCGCTAATTTCATTCATTCACCCGTTATATTTCAATGCGTTCAGATAATCAGTATGTGAACACGAAATGGTTTCACGTCCACGGGCAGATACGACGCACGAGATCTGGTATGTGAAAACGTAACAGCTGTTTTGCGAACCGTTAATTAATACCCCTATGGAAATTACGTGTAAATGAAACATATACGTAGTGAAATCGCGATATGCAGTTTTGAAGCTAATGATCAAAATTCTTAATTAATATCTCACTATTAGGTAATTTCAAGATAGTAACTATTTGTGCATGTATAGACCATAACATTATAAGTACATATGAAATATCTCAACTAGAATTTCGCGTTTCTGCGCTTTCTGCGCTCTGCTATATCAAAGAATATAAGCTGTGGGCGCCCGCATGCAAAAACTTAACAATTTTTGACACACCATCCATACAAACACACACACATACAACTACATACACACGCGCACAACGGATTGGCTAATTGGTCCGCCAGCTATAGCCTGGCGCCCACAAAAGTCCAAAAGGTCAGATAAGACAGTAATTTATGTGGGCGACGATTTGTATATACCAACAAAAAATATGTTGCTTCAATGGAATGATAATGTGGTAAAAGAAGGAAAATCACGTGAATTCATACTCTGCTAAGTTCATCGCATTGGGAGAAGTCCAGCACTCATCGTATTGCCCTCACCCGCGAATCTTACCTGCATATGCACGTCAACCGGAAGTCATAATTAATTCCGATTAGTCGTTTACACATGGATGAAGTGTTTTAGTAGGCAGAGAAATCGATAAGAGAGGCATTTGAAGTGTGTGTCAATAATGCATCCAGCATATGCTATAGCCAATCTTTAAGACCTACATCTGGACTGACAATGCACCAGAATGCACTGACACCATCATAGCAGTCACCGACTGCCCTTAGCCTTGCATCCACAAAGAAACAAGAGTGATAAAGCCTGGATCTTGAAGAACTACATCGGAAGGACAAGGACCAGAATGCACCTACACATCATAAGCAGTCACTGACTGCACTTATCCAAACACTCACCTCTGAACAAGACTTTAACAATCTTCCAGGACAGCTGATCTTTTCGGTAGAGAGGATTACTTGGACATATCTCCACATGATCATGTTACTGAACAATCATTGGGCAATTTTTTTTTGTATTAGTCGGAGTAGATATGGTCCAAGTTATGGCCTGGAAACCGTAAAGTTAGAGTATATACACAATATTTTGCTGAAGGATAGATTAAGGGTGTTAGAATAATAATTATGCCCGGTGCCACTTGGGCATCCTTGGGCATTTTGAAAATCCAAGATGGCATTGCCATAAATTATAATATCTTATCAACCCGATATTTTCAAACTTTGGAGTTACTAGATATACTATAGGACGCCATGAACAAGTGTATGGCAAACTTGTAACATTAAGTCATACTTCAATTCAAAATGGCAGCCAAATCTAATCAATATTTAAAATATCCCTATACAGCAAATACCTGCGATATAAAAATAGACCTGGTATTAAGATTATTTTTGTTATACACAATAAATGGATTCCTGATACTTTTAAATTTGTACATGACGTCAATCAATATGGCAGCCAACGTGGAATATCCTTCAAAAAATACCATGACAACAGTTCTTATTTATACGGTATTACCGACAATACATGTCTTCACAACCAGGAATGAGTCTTGTCCGGGGACGAGTGAATGCCAGATACACTCCAACTTACTGAATTTATACATTTCTCTTGTCAAGTAGAAAGATCCGATTATAGGCAATTCCATGGGCTGAGTGTTTAGCAGAGAAAGCGATAAGAGAAGGCATTTGAGTGTTGCAATATTGGCATCCAACAAAAAGTGCTATAGGCCCGGACTTTAAGATTACATCTTGAAGCAATGGACCAGAAGACACGACACTCATCATAGCATCACCGCGCCCTTAGCCCAAAACTCGACCTAACAAGACTTGAACATTCCTCTATGGGACAGCTGATCTTTTTCATTAGAGAGGAATCTACTAGACATTTCCCCAGCATGATCATTTTTACCTGACATTCTGTTATTTGGTAAAAAGCTTATATGGGTGGGGATACAACAGAAGTCGACAGAAATTGAACGACAGGAATTTCGGCTTGTATGGGGATACATGTTTTGCAATACAGAAGCTGATGCCTACATAACTGCAACTAAATATGAAATGCACTGCATACAGATCTGCTGGAGTGCTCTGTTAGGTATCAACCATGACAACATTCTTTTTTGAGGATGTCATGCATACAATCCACGTGCCTTCACAACCAGGAATAATGAGCTTTTCCGTGTGATAAGAACACAATGAGCCAGATAAAACTCCCAACAGCTTCTGAATTTATCATTGCTCTCAATAGATCCAAGGATAAGGCATTACACAGGACTTCATAGTTTCGTAGCAAAAAAATCAGCATTCAATGAAAGGTGTCCCCTGCCCAAGCCCCTCAAAGTACACAAAACTATTGAACTTATGCTCATTTTGGTGATATCAAAGTTGATTAAACAAAGGTCTGTGCTTCGGTCACCCTCATGCATGTTAGAGTTATAGTTGAAGACTATTTTGCAAAAAAATGTATCTGTAATTTTTTGATTTATTCTTTTTTGACATAGTCCATGTATGTTATGCACATCAATGCTAAAGCAAATGCCCTCACAGAAATACATGTGTGGCGTCTGTCTGATATTGCCATATTGCACATGTGAAATGAACGTATGAGGCTACGGGCTGCTATGGGTAGCTACCATCTTTGGTTCAATATTTCCCGTATACTGACCTGCCGATGAACGAAGCTGCAAGTCACAGTGGGAGTCCGCCAATGTTGAATTCTCGGGTTGAATTGACATTCATGTATTCCACTGAATGGAAGTTGGTCAATTTGTGAAAGTGATGTCAAGAATAATTGTGCATTGAAATGTATTTTGAGTTTTCTTATGAAAGGTAAGAAAAGGCAAAATTTCTAAAAGGGTGGGGGGGTTTAGTGAATTTTCAGTATAAAGGGTGTCTTGATAAAAAGGCCAGGGGTAAATATAAAAAGGATGGGGTTCCAACCCTGCTGCATAGTGTTTTATTGTTTGCTAAAAAATGTTAAGCTTATGATGGATATTCTCATCTACATGAAAAATGTAATTATTACCATAATTAAGATCATACTGAAGAGTTAATAAGATAATAAAACCATCACAAATTGAAGTTTTTTTTATTTCAGTTGATTTTGTATTTAATTCACATGAATCATGATAGGTTATGTAGAGTGCAGGTATGCCTGCCTGTATGGAAAGATCAACCCATGCCCAAGAAGCTTGAGTCCAGAGTAAATGCCTCGCCGGCAGTATCACAGGAGCCTAGTCCAACACCAACAGAAAACTTGTACCATCCTAGCAGGAAAATTGCTCCACCAATCGTCGTATAAGCGTGAGCGAGCATGCAAGAGCGTAAGCTGCAAGTAGCCAATGTGAAGCACCCTCTGTCTGGACAGATACATGCGGCCAAAACGCCTTCTTAAATCTGCAGAGAGAGTTTCTTAAGCAAAGTCCAACCTCTTGCAACAACCGGTCTAAGGAGGTCAAAGAGAGTCGCCTGTGGAAAAAGACTTGCCATAACCAAGTAACATCTATCGATATTGAACCTGGTGAGCATCTTCCACTGGAGCGACTCCTGATGGGCTGAATGGCGATGCCTAACAGATTGGAGAACCAGAAATGGCCGATCTGGGGTTTCTTTGCGGAGGTGGGGCTGTCTGGAGGCGGATCGGGATGCTGCCTGTGGTTGGGGTGCGGCACACAGACAATGGAACCACCGCCCTTGTTCTGCCCACTCTGGAGCAACAATGCATAAACAAGGACCTTTGCGGAATAATTCAGTGAAGCAGCCAGACGTTGTACCCATCTCTGGCTGCTCATATTTGGACACATAGAAGAGAGAGCAGGATGAGGTGGTTATAATGCCACATGTATTATCTGTAAACATAAAAACAAGACTCGGCATGAAACATTAATCAATACGACTAAAATAAGTCACGTTTTGTCGGGGACAAGATTCCGAGTTTATTATGCCATTATGTGTTACAAGTTACAAAACACTGTTTTTGATAATGATACACTTAACACACTAGGGTATCAACTAAACTAACAATGAACTCACCAGTTATGCCAATATGGGCTGTTGGCGGTGATTAACAGCATGATAGGACTTTTTATTTATGCAGGTGATCCCCTGAGCATAACAGACACTTGCTTTTTCATTTAGCAAGACGAGCTGTAACTTCTTCTGAAGTTGGTAAGGTGTGTAGTTGTTTTTGCATTCTTAAAAAGTTTTTATTTTAAGGTACATGTACAGAGTATACACACCAATGGGTGATACAACAATTACTGATACATATGAAAGATGTGTTTGATTTTGTCATATTGTGTTTTCTCCTTAATACAAAAGCCTAACCACAAATACATCACAAATGTTCACTCTAATATTCCTGTTTTTATAATACCAGTAATAAAGTACATTGCAGAGCTCCATAATGATATAGTTAACCAGATTTTTTTCCTTCCACCTCCAGAATGACAAATTTGGAAGCTGAAATTTCAGGATGATAAGAGCAGGCTCATCATACACATGGTGGTGTGGTGGGTGCAGTTGCACGCCACCCCCGTTTCACAAATAGGGTAAAAGGACCACTTTTTGCTCTCTTTTTTAGCTAAAAAGGTAAAAAAATAGACAATTTTTGACAAGAAAATCCACTTTTTGCTGCTGATGTTCAAACCGTCCAAAAAACAAATCATTTTTGGGGCAGTTAGGTCGACTTTTTCGAAGTCCCATACCCCCAAATAATTCCTGCGACAAGCCCTGGATATGATAAAAGGAAGACCTTTCATATGACATCAAAATCACAACTCCTGGTTACAAGTTTTGAGTTAAATTAGCTCTGCTGTTTGGATAGTAAATGGATGAATGTGTACAAAATGGGCCCATAAAGAAAGTTATCGATGGGGTCACCCACCTTTAATTTCTTTCAATCAAAGGCTAACCTCTCCTAATACACTATTTATTGACTTCACATATTTGTTATAAAGACACTATCGGGGATTTGAAAAATATTTGAAATTGCAGGAATGCTTCAAAGTGAAGGATAACTCTGTGATTTATAAGTTACCTTTTCCAATGAAGAAGTGACAGAAAAGGAAGAAAGAAGACAGAAAACGGCGTTGCCACCAAGAGACGATTCCCAATTCAATTACATGCTGTAGTAAGTGTCCGAACGGACAGTAATGAATAAAATTTTTGATTCTGTAATTAGTAGGTTGCTATGTGGGTCTTACCCTTTGCAGGGTATGTGAGGAACTTGTACTTGTTTACATACATGCAAAAAATCTGATCTTGTTGATGATTTTTTCGGATTTTCTGATTTAGCAAATTCACTGATAGTGTCTTTAACAGCATGCTGTATAAGCCAACACACCCACATCAGTTTTGTTCGCAGGGGACTTTCCTGACAAGTACTGGTGAAACACTATAAGTTAAAACAAAATACCCATGCTTTTCATCTACAAAAACTACATTAAGTACAACCTCTGATTAAATGGTCTCACAGAAAAAATAATTTCGTTCCAAATTTGCTTATAGTAAGGATTGAAGTTTCTTTCAAGAGTATTATTTGTTTTATATTTTAAGTTTTTGAAAATTAATTTTTTTTTTTTAATTGTTTGTTTTTCGCCATTACATGAAGGTTGTTTTACAATTACACTCCATGGATGTGTTTATAAAACAAATACCTACAAATCATGTTGGCTTTTTTAAAATTAAAATGTTTATATGCGAAAAATGATTCATGTTAAAAACGGTAAAGGAAAATTAAAAACAACCTATTAAAATTTTTTAAAATGCAAAAAAAGAGAATGTAAAGTTTGATTTCCTTCACATGTTTGACAGTTCAAATTTCTCGTCTTTTTTAGAAACAATTTTAAGGAGTGGCGACATGAATGTCTATGTTATAGTGCCCACTGTAGGGCTATTTTACATAGAAAGAAATGTAAAACTAAAATTTTAAAGAAAAAATTGCATTTGCCCACAATGGGAATTTCGTGAAATTGACACAAAGATGTACGTTAGTGGAATAAATAATCCAAAATCAGTTGGCAAAACTGGTGTCGCCGTTGGATATTGGAATTTATTTGAGTTGGTTATAATTAATGAGGACTTTCAAACAGGATGTGCCTTTTTCAATGACACTATTTTCAGCAACAAAGTTCTATTCCTTAAAGGTAAATTTATGAAAAGGGTGTTCTCCAGTGTTTCTAGAAATTACTCAACCAAAAATCAAATAGTGTGTACTATACTAATATTGCTGGAATACCTATTCTTCATTTTTTTCTGAATACAGAAAAAAAAATTAAAATGTATGGATGCCTTGAGATATATATCACATCAAGAACATAAACTTGAAACTCATCAATTACGTGAGAAAAAAAATGTGTAGTTTTCACAAAAATGCCCTAAGGTCAATTTTCCACTGCCAAAATTAGTTCCTGTACAAAAATTTTGGTATGACATTTACTGTCATCAATACCAATTTCACTAAATTTTCAACTAAATCTGGGTATGACACCATAGCCAATGATTCCAACTTTAAAGGACCGAGGAGATTTCCATAAAGTGCATCCCAAACCAGATTTTTGCATATTTGGAAGATGAATTACCAAATATGTAAATTCACACATGAGGTGATGACCCGGAGGAGGAGGAGGAAACACCGTCTTGACGGAAAAAAGACGATTAATATTTTCTGCATGTAATAAAAGATAGAAAACCAGGTTCTCTACAGAAAAGCATGCTTCGATTAAAAGGGGCCTACAGTGATTAAGACAAAAAAAGGCACGTTCAAAACATTTTTTTTTCCTTTTCTACTTTCAAAACCTTCTCGGTCGGTGTCCTACAACCTATGAGTGCAAACTTAGAGAAATTGTCTCCTCAGAAATAATCTCCTTGGCCCATTTAATACTTAATTTCAATTTTTTGTACATATAAAAAAGACAAATTTATAATATCACCAAGGTGACAATATGAGTAACGGAAAATAAAACTACCAAATTTGGTCAAATTCTAAACAATGCAAAATCACTACATATGCACAATTAGATGCAGCCCCCAAATCACTCATTGCACCTTTAATAATTACAACATGAACAACTTTTAGTTATCTAATAGATTTGCATCTCTGCTTGTCACAGATTACCGTATAACTACATTTTAAAGGTGGGTGACCCGATCGAAGCATTGCCCCCCCCCCCTTATTCCGTCAAAATTGAGATTTGGTATCAGAAGCTAATTTTAAGAAGCCACTTAAGATTTTTAGTACAGAGGCGACAGGGTCCCATAATTTCCAAATGGTCCAGATTATGTGGTCCAAGATAAATACTCTGTTTGTCTGAGGCAAACAAGATTTTCTCATTTTTTTGTATTTGGTCAGAATTGGCAACATGATTTTTGAGCAACTGTTAAATAGTTGGTGTCTATGTGGACTCGAATTTTTACACATTTTCAAATTGATTAATTTTAGGTCCATTGAAATTTGTTGTGGAGTGTTATGGACCCCAAAATCCTAAGTGGGAACCCACTCCACCACTTGTCCCAATTGCACTTAAAGGTGCAACGAGAAGTTTTTGAGGCACCCAAATTTTGTGTCATATTATCATTTTATAATAGACTAGACATTCAAAAGCTTTCTTACCTTGTAATTTGGCTACAGAACTTTCTTAAGAGAGAGAAAAAGTGATTGTTATTTACTTATATTTCGTATTGAAACAGAGGCTGATTCGTATTTGCTCCTATACGACATTAATAAATTTCACAATATTTGTACCAAATATAATACATTCCAGCTAATCCTTTCAGGTGGGAGGTTTCTTGATGGGAAAGCTTTACATCAAGGGCAAAAATCAGTACTATTAAATTTTTTTAGGGACATCTGATATGTGAAATCTCTCGTTGCACCCCTTTAAATCCTTGTCTAAGTGGTCAGATGGCAAAAATAGGAGTTTCTTGTCAGTTTAAAGCATGTGCAATCAGTGACTCTACACCATCAGCCGAACATTTGTATTGATTGCTTACTCACATCCTGAACCAACAAAAGCTGCACTTTTTTTCACACTTTTTGCCAAAAAAAGTTTTGGTACCAGTTACCATAATACCATGACCCAACCTACTGTGTTAGAACTTTTTCAATGTTGATAAACTTAATAAAAATCATGGAACTCATTGTTTTATTAGCTATATGCACACGGTGCACAAAAAAAGCTTTTACGCGGTGGCCATTAAATAAATCCTCTTGCCTCTCGTGGTGATGCACAGCCTAAACTTTTACTGAGGTCTCCTTATTTTGCATCTAAAATCTTTAAAACAAACTAAATAGGACTATATAATTCTATAATATTGGTGGTTTGAGATATAAATAACAGAAAATACTCCAAAAAACAATCCAAGCCTAGATCAAATATCGGGGGAGTTGAAACGATGGAGCCTGAATTTTCATAACGAGGCAATATTTTCGGTTATCAAGCCATCCAATAATTAATTATTCGTATAGCAAGAAGAAGCTTGACTTTGACAAAATAGTTTTTTCAAAAAAATGGCTTAAAAACTAACAAAATTACAACATTTGCTTGCCAAGTTGCACTGTCCAAATGCCCAATATTTGTGCGTATTGTGTAGTGTTGGGCAGTATGCACTAGCTGCGCTGTGTTATTGTACCACACTGAAGCTTCTTATGGATAATAATAGCCTATATTGTGCTGCGTATCATGCCATTAGGCATTGAGTATAGAAAGCAAGAGTGCCATGCCCTTCCATCAATTTTTGTTTGAAGGAGATCATGAGTTCATACATATCAATGGCTGATGAGGGGGGTTTATGGACCTGGACCTCTTTACTCATCTTCATTTTGAAACAAGGGGCATGTTGTTTTCTTATGTCCTTTTTGGGAACACAAAGAACACACATTAGTCTTTCTCTTTGTGTTGCTAAGATTAACAATTTTGGGGCTGCTGAAGAGCCAGTGCACACGGAGAACATCTCGAAGTCCGCCCATGGTGTTGCCACGAAAGGCAAGAAAAAAAAAAAAAAAAAAAAAAATAAAGAGGTATTTAAATATCCTCAAAAAATGCTGAAATTGGCAAAATCCAGGCAATATGATCTAGAAACACTGGTATGTGTAAGAGGGAAATTATCCCACCAAGTGAAATGTTTCATCCAAACATACCCATAGAAAAAATATCAAGAGATTTCAAGAACCTTCATCTTCCTGACTTAGGAAATTTCAGGTGGTTTTATCGGGCACGCACTCTTAAAAACTAACAAAATTACAACATTTGCTTGCCAAGTTGCACTGTCCAAATGCCCAATATTTGTGCGTATTGTGTAGTGTTGGGCAGTATGCACTAGCTGCGCTGTGTTATTGTACCACACTGAAGCTTCTTATGGATAATAATAGCCTATATTGTGCTGCGTATCATGCCATTAGGCATTGAGTATAGAAAGCAAGAGTGCCATGCCCTTCCATCAATTTTTGTTTGAAGGAGATCATGAGTTCATACATATCAATGGCTGATGAGGGGGGTTTATGGACCTGGACCTCTTTACTCATCTTCATTTTGAAACAAGGGGCATGTTGTTTTCTTATGTCCTTTTTGGGAACACAAAGAACACACATTAGTCTTTCTCTTTGTGTTGCTAAGATTAACAATTTTGGGGCTGCTGAAGAGCCAGTGCACACGGAGAACATCTCGAAGTCCGCCCATGGTGTTGCCACGAAAGGCAAGGTTTTCCTTGACATGATGAGATGACATCTTTTTTTGTTCAGTCATGCTTAAATGAAAACTGAGTTCAAACCGACGAGACATTCCTTTGTCAACCCAAACCCTGATTATCGATTTCTGGAGCATTTGACGTTCCTCCTCTATTGGCTCCATCAGAATTTTTGAAGCAGCCGAACTTTTCTCATCAGCTAGAGCTTCCAGTAATGGACGGTTTACTTGAACGGAATCGGCATTATCACATGCATACACTTCTTTCACTCCGTGTTCATCTGTCACAGCCTCCACTTGGACAACTGCAAATGTGAAACGCAATCCGCTGTCTGGCAAGAGCTTGTCAGCCTTTCTACGCTGAGAGACTGGGCTCACACGGTAAGATCCATCATTGATGGTAACTCGAAAGAGCACATCAGGATCTGTAGGGTCCATTCCATTCGCAGTCATGCCTTTTTTGATGTCGGGATTGAGCTCTTCCAATGTCTTGGCTATGGCATCCGGATAGGGCCACCTCACAGCTCTAATAGGTGGCTCTTGCCTTTCTGGTGGCTTTACGTCAAAATCTCTGAGGACGTCAATCGGCTCAGCCTCCAGATTAGGTTCTGTGGGCGCACGAGATTGTGTAAATCTCATTGACTTGATTGGCGTGTGATGGCGATCCTGCCCTTCATCCAGTGTCTCAAGTGAGTATTTAACATTGCCAGGCAAAAAATTCTCCTCACACTTAATTACTTTTGTTGGTGGCTGTAGAAACCTCAGGCCTCTATCTCTGAAGTAGTCATAGTCGGATTTGTACTGTCCTTTAGATTGCATTTTGGACACCCTCATAGCAAGACACTCTTCTGCTGTCAGTTGTTTCAATGGAAACTCCCCTTTCCACAATGCCGAAATCTCCTCTTCTCTTGGATCTGACCGATCACGTAGATGTTCTTTCAAAAGGAAGAAGAGGACGTCTTCCTTTTCTTCAAAATGCTCCATACAAAAATCCTCTAGAGCAGCATTCATATCTTTCAGCCTGAAGTTTCTTGCATAAACTCTGTCAACACTGAACAGGGGGTCTTTTTTCTGGTGATATCCTTTTGGCCACAAAACTCGTTTATTTTTCTGGGCACAGTTGGAGATGTGTTCCATGATCTGCTGCAGGGTCATGATGACATCACAACCCTGTCTTACATAGCAGCAGTGTGCCTTTAGCTTTCCATGGATAGATGCTAAGTCTCCCTTCAGAGGCATGATGTCTTTGCTAATTGAGATGCGACACTTGGGGCAGACAGGTTGAAGTGGAATTCGCACCCATTCTGTCAAACATTCTCTGCAGAATATGTGCCCACACTCACAAAACCCGGACGGTTGCGACGGATTAACTGGCACATTACCACAAAGGGAACATTGATATATTGACGCTACCTCTCGTACATTCACCTGGAATTGCTGCAAAGGAATACTATTTGTGGTGGTAATTGTTTGGCCCTCAATATCAAGTTGTGGAGTTTTACTGCTTTCACAAGAGGTGGCTTCAGATGTGTTTGGGGCATCACTTGTCTTGACCCGCTTTCGCTTTCGTTCTCCCCTAGCTATAGGCCTACATACTTCACACTGCTCTGAGTGTGGTTTGAACTCCGAGAGCATTGGCAGAGGCAGCGAGGATATGGGTGTTGTTACCTCTGCCTCTGGGACAACTTTACAACTATATCGATTAAGCTTTTGCCTACAACTGCTACAAAACTTGGAAGGAAAAACATACTTATTTCCCTTTGTACATCAACTTCATAGGCTAATTTGAAAGTACTATGAAATTTTTCAGTCACGCTGGTTAGTTTATCCAATGCGAAGCGTTGACCGCACACTCTACAAAACCTGCTCAGGTTGGCTTGGTGATCTTCCACTTCAGACATCTGCATGAATTTCAAACAAAATACAGAACAGGAAATGAGAATATGCATCTAATGACTGACAATTATAAACCCTACATTATAATCTATTTCCTTACAAATGCATGAACAAAATAAAATTTATCAAAGGTGGTTGACCCAACTGACAACTTCCTTCCCCCGCTTTAACCCATCAAAATTAAAGGTGCAACAAGAGATTTTGGGGCACCCATATATTGTGTCATACGTAGTGATTTCATATAGATAAGACCCCAAAAGATTTCTTACCTTGTCTTTGATTACAGAAATGCCTTGAAAGTGAAAACAAAATGTGATTTTCATTTCCTTAATTTCAATATAAAACATAGGCTGAATTTTGTATTTACTTCTAGACAAAATTAGAAATTGTACAATTTTTGTATCAAAGAAATATTTTTCAGCTTAAACCTTTCACATGGGAATATTTCTGATAGAAAGCTTTACATTAATGCAAAAAAAATGATTTTTCACATATTTTAGGGACACCTGCTATATGAAATCTCTCGTTGCACCTTTAAGATTTTGCTATAAGAAGAAATTCAATATTTTTTTAAGGTCCAAGAAATGTTGCCTCATGATGTTATGAACAAACCTCCCCAAATGTGGTTGTCTACACTAGCTCAACTACATTAGCTCTCACACACTGTCCTATGGGCCAGTTTGGTTCACATTTTTGCTTCTACTATCCAAACAGCTCTACTGATTTGATTCAACATTTGCTATCAGTTGCTTTTGTTAATGTGCTTCCACGTGAGCAGTCGCGTAGCCAGGTGGGGGCAAAGGGGGGCAGAGTGCCCCTCTGAAAACATTTTTGAGGGGAAATCGGGAAATAAAACACGGATATTCATGTTAAATCAGCCCCTTCTCGGATTCTTTTGCCCTGCGACTGGGAAATTTTTGCTTGTGATCGGGATATTTGTTGCACCTACCGGGAAATTGCCCCCTCGGAACCACTGGGCTGGCTACGCACCTTCAGGTGAGGAGAGAGCATCGTAAGAAAATTTGGACCATAATCAGCAACTGGTATCCAGGCTGGATAACCAGTACTACTTGTCTAAGGGCCGGGTTGTCATCCCATTGGGTTTCTAAGGAAATCTGATGAGAAGGGTAGCTGGTTACCCTGGTAGAACTAAAAAGGGCGTCAGCTCTGGAGAGCCAACAGCGGCTATCCAGCACATTGACGACAGGAAGGGCATCCGGTCAGTTATCGTTTGCTTTAATAAATCCTCACACAGCAGTACTACCGTGAATCCGATGCTTACAGGCTAAGTGCACATGAGAGTATAATTGATTATCAGCTCAAATTCTGTGCCCATATTCGTTGTAAATAGAAAACATTCTGATTGATAAAACATGCAGTGTGCCTCAAGTGATTGGGTACTCATGAATGAGCGTCTTTTAACATGCCTGCTAGAAACATCTGTGTAACAGCCTTGAATGGAATAAAATTCTTATTAAATCACAGGGACTGCCTTTTAAAGCACTGCAGAGCAATGCTCCCCTTAATCACCACAGGAGTGTGATTTGAAGCTCTCCTTAGAATCCGATCCATAGTCTGTCCGTTACACTTACATGTATATTTTGACCATTTTTATGGATCTTGTCTTAAAATGGCTTTGGCAGGATAATTTAGTCTTCTTGCAAGAACACAAACATGTCTTGTTTATATTTCTTTAGATCCTCTTGATTGCTTGACAATTTTGTTTTTGTTTTTTAGCTGCTCCTCTACTGCTCCCCTTAAAAGTTCAAGGAGAGCTCTTTGTTGCTCCCCTACTTATTTTAAAAGGCAGTTCCTGCATTCATTGTTTTGTCATATCAATAAATTAACATCAAAAAGGCTTTAATTTGTGAATATGTTGATATCTCTTTGTATCCACTCTTTTGATATGCATCCTACTTTAACACTCTTATTATGCATTGAAAGGAAAATGTATGACAGTTTTTATAATTGTACCTTCAACTGGCTTTCAAAAAGTAAGGGGTAGAACTTCTCAGATGGTCGCCACTACACAGGAATGTTGCTTGATTGTAATCCAATTCAATCCAATCCACCGTTACTGATAGATCCAATTCAATCCTTTAATAGATAGGGTAAGCTAGCATTAGATCAGCAGGTAGGTCAACAGACTGGTAGGTGATACATGTGCTCAGAACACTACTGCAACTAATGGGAAATATGGAAAGGAAAAACAAGAATAATTAGTTATCATGCATTTAGAATAAGCATGCAAGCAAACATGATATCAAGCATAACCTGTCCAACTGGCACTTACCAGCATTAACAGGTGTTTCTGTGCCGATGAGTGCCGACAGGGCGTTAAAGGGACATTTCGTGATCCACAACTGTGCCCCCCAATTACCTCAAAAAAGTTGAGATTTTTATATCATCTGAACCGTTAGCATTAGTAATCCATGTGTACTATCTTAAATGCAAATTTGGTCACAGTTATATCATGTAATTAACGTGGCAAGGCAGTCAATCCCAACCCCGGGGCCATGCAGTGATCGGGATTGAAAAGGTGATTGCTCTTTGTTTAGTGGACCACATGTGGATACGTTGCACGACCAGGACCAGATGAAAAGGTGCAGCGATTGTGATAGAGATTTTAGTTCATCCTTGAATGCACACTTATTCAATTGTGCATTATCCGTTCATGGTACTTATGTGTGTGTGCAATTTTAATGTGCAATGGAGTAGGTCACCAAAGGAAAATGGTGTCAAAGTAAATCTTTAACCGTGCAGCAAATTTTCTAATCATCAAAACTCTTTTGAAGTTTGCCAGTGGAAGGCAAAAGCAAATTACAGAAATTTTATCAGTAATAAATTTCCATAAATTACTGTTTAACCAATTGGTAGGACTAAGTACGATCCCATGACCTTACTCTGACCATAGATCAAAAACTGTAATGAATATGCAGCACCTCAGTGCACGATCATAACTGGAAATGTCAAGAAATCGTCTTCTGCGCATCTCCACACAAATGCAATGGTGGTCTAAAACACTTGATCTCTACAGTGTGTAGATCAGTGACTAAAATGACCGGTCTTGAGGGTACGTCTGATAACTTCACGCGCAACTTCTCTCAACAAGTTCATTCTTCTCACCTCCCAAAAATTTCAAAACCTGAATTAGACTTAGTTTTAGTAGCGTAAGTGCTTTTCCATTAACCATGAAAATGCGACCATTAAAGTGACAGGATTTTTCGTATTTGTGATTGACGTGATGATTGATTGATTATTTATAGACTTTTTCAACTTGGATATTGTTGTCTACCAGGACCCTTTAGGTGTGTAATTATGTGGATTCGGCACATTTTCCGTGGAAAATGCCGATTTATTGATGTGTGGAAAAACAATCTCGCACAGAATTCAAGTTTTCTAAACACAGATTCTCCTGGACCCTTGGAATCAGTGGCATAGCCAGAGGGGGCAGGGGGCCTGTGCCCCCCCCCCCACTGTTGGTAACCCACGCTTTAGAAAGGGTAGGTTTTAAAAATTCTAAAAAGGGGTAAAAGGGTGGGGTACTGGATTTTATTGCTATAAAGGGTGGTTTGTAAAAAGGGTGGGTCAGAAATAAAAAGAGTGGGTTCTGATGATAAAATGCAATTACTATCTTTGCAATCATGTTTGCCATGATGCATCCCAATTTTAAAATAAACATCCAACAAGTTAGATTCCCATTAAATACAAATACATGCATATTTTTGTGGGCAAAGTGTTGTTTTTTAATTGACAAACAAAAAAGTGGAAATTATCTTACTCTGTAGGTTATCTACACATAAGTGGTAAAACGAAACAACAGTATGAGTAGAATTTCCAATGACATTCAATTATAAAAAGGGTGGGTGTTTTTTTTTTCAATATAAAGGGTGTTTTCATAAAAAGGGTGGGTTAAAAATAAAAAAGGTGGGTTACAAACACCACTGGCAACTATGCCCCCCCCCGACCGAGATGTTTTGTCAGTACATAACGGTCCGTCGGTACATTTGTGTAAAAAGCTGTAAGCTGTTTTATTTGAGGGCGTGTTGCATGATAGAGCTTCATGGAAATGGTTACTAATAACTGCAATACTACTACCCTATTAGTATATTTGCATTGGCGATAATTTGTTTTCTTCCCCCCCCCCTTCAGAATTTGAAGGCGACGGTAAAAAAATAGGGTCAACCAGCGAGCGTAGCGAGCAGGGAAGAAATTGTTTGTCGGTACAATACACGTGTCGGTACATTCACAAATCTGTGCCCCCTCGTCAACAAAATCCTGGCTACGCCAAAGCTTGGAATATACTTTCTTTTTCTGAACCATAACATTCTGAGATTTAGTCATGCATGGAGCAACATTACTAAATAAAACAATAAGAGCAAAACTCACCAAAGGAAGGTCCGATTCAATTCTGTTTTCAGCTTTCGATACACGAGACTATCCTGGATTTGTTCATTATTGTTGCCTGAAATCTTCCCAAGTGGTCACTAAAATATGTCATCCATTCAGTAATGATCGGCGCTCTTCATCCTGCAATCGAAAATGTTGTGAACAAATTTGATCGTGCTATGCCTGCCTCACACAGTTCCATTTACGCTGGACAAAATTAATCTTGTGCCGTTTCCATTCCGATACTACTACTAGTCACCCATCATACTTTGTAGAGCTCTTTGGACTTAACAATCACACACCGCAATAATAAAGAAAAAAAAATCAACCAGTGAGCAGGGTTTTTTTTATTAACAACACAATGCATTGCTTACTTGTTTAGGGTATCATAAACAGATAACAATACTTGTTTAGGGTATGTTTAGCTTGTTTTAGTCAATGCAAATACGTGTTTAATTAGGGTGCATATTTAAAGTCCATGTTCACGCATCATATCCACCTTTGAATACAAGTGCCCCTCCCTCGGGGAGAGTGGACCAGTGGCAATGTACAGCAATGGGTGTCCTGAGGGGAACATGTCCCACCAGCAATTCGCAGCAGTGTTAAAAATTGAAATGTCTCCATGGGCCAACCATGGGCCAAAATTGGCAATCAAAGTATATTGATTGTGGAATTTTGCCGTTGGGATGGGTTAGGGTTATTAACAAGGTGAAGACAGCTTTTGAAAAAGGCTAAAAACATTAAATATTGTGGATTGTTGACTCCATTAAAGTGCATCAATTTTACTAACTCATATATTGACGTAGCTGTTAATCAATTTCTAGATAACAAGTTTAAATTGTTTGAAAGACGACAGGTCTTTGATATGAGGGAAATTACAGGGTAAAAGTGACACACGGTTAGGGAGCAACTGGTTACTATTATGAAAAATCACAAACCAAACTTTTAATTTTTCTGCAACATTGGGTCAAAGTTGGGATTTTTAGAAAAGAAAATCAAATTTTGAGATATGCACCATTGCCAAAAAATTGTGTGTGGTCCAGTGGAAAATTGCAGGACTCGTGATCATTGCTTCACCGGCCCAAGCGAAATCTGGGGAGCTGTCATGTTATTGGTTTCACACCACTAAATCCTGGTCCCATTCGTTCCTGTACAAAATGGCCGCTCGATGAAAACGTCATTTTCTCCTCAATGGAACATCTCAGACCTTAAAGCTAACATTCTGCTTGAAGGTCATCATATCTCCTACCCAATCAATCATGAAATTAGGGTAGTTATCCCTAAAATTTTCGAGCGACTGGACCGTGAAGACTAGCATGCACCGTGGACCTGGAGGTCAGAGCACTTTTTCAGTCAGGTGTTCCCTGTAAGAACACGGTTAAAATTGGTTTGTCGGATCAAAATAACATATCAATGACAACCTTTTTTTGATATTCCTACAGATTTTATACTTAATATTGATAGCAACCATGATTTGCAACCTAGGTCTCGCAATTTCTCTCAGTTTTTAGGGTATACTTAGGCGAGGGTCACCAAAAAAAACGCCTCATTTGCAGTGGGGGCTGGACTTACCTGTTTCTCAAGTTATTTACTGGTGTGAATCCTATGGGGTATATTACAAGTGCTGATAGGGATATGCCCTTGGCCGGCAGCCACCTAGATGAAGCGAAATGATTGTGACTATTTCCTAATGGCGACGTAATAATAATAATAGGCAACAACACTTGGAAACTGTTTACAGTGATAAAGCACTATGTAAAACCTGATTATTATTATTTCATCGACTTCTGGGAAATCATCATCTTGAAATATAGTCCAGAAATGAGTGATGAGTTGATTTGCATATGATTTGTGTCCACCTATCTTCAGGATACAAAGGTTTAAAAAGCAAATAACTTTTCCATGTGCCATGAGTTGGGGTATAGGAAAAGGTGGAGGTGTTACATTTGCAAAAATATTTTACAACAGCTGGTTTATGCTTCATTTAATAGGTAATATATTTAGCTTTAAAACAATAACAATTTCAAGTTTGTGCTATGTATATTTTTGGAGATAACGCAGATCATATTCGCATGCAGTGCTCTTCATTTGATCTTAATTACGTTAAAATCATATGCACAGTCTCTTCATTTGCTAAAAAAAATAATTGCTTGTGTGTGCAGGATCTCGGTTAGCATTTTCGGGCAGGTGAGGACCGATCAATCAAATCCATTTCAAACCACTTGAGTTAAGTTTCCGGACAATAGGCGCCCATTAACACTCGAAACACGCTGTGTAGAATAGATTACCAGCGAGTTTACACTCCAGTTTACTATAACTCCATGGTCTAATGGAATTCCCTAGTACAAGATTTGTTTGAGCTTTGATTCTGTAAAGGTTTTAGTGGAATCTATAGCAAAATATTTAAGGCATTTTGTTATTTCCGTTTAATCGAAGGTAACCATTTAGGTCGGCCTTGGGAAAATAAATTTTATTTTATGAAAAATGGAATTAAATTTTTTGGGTCAGAGTTTTTTAAGTGGGTCAGTCGGGTTACCGGAAACAAACAATTTTTTTTTTGACTTGGCCTTATTATCCTCAGTGAAGAGAGTTAATCCGATCTGGAAGCTTAGTCTTACATGGATCGAATCCATGGGTTCCTACTCTCACCCATGGAATCCATGGGTTCCTATGGAAGACAGGGTATTGAAAAGTACAACACATATGTCCACATGGCTAAAGTTGGTTTGTTTCCAATGTACATGCTGTAATTGCCTTAAAAAAAAAAATATCAGTGAAACTTAACCTAAATCACTTTTAGTTATGAATACAAAGTTCAAATTTTCACATAATACTGAATTACACTTGCTCAATTTCATAAAAATCAAGAGGTTTTATGCATTGTAAATATCAAGATACATAACATAAACAAGCAGCACTGCCAATCATGCCCATTGTTGAGGGTTGTTTATAAAGCTATTCATAAGGTGTGAAATGGCATGGATGAGTGACCATCTCTCAATTCAGTGGCCTAAATCTTGTTATAAAAAATTGTCCAGTAATTACAGTCTTGGTATTGGGCCATGAGAATGAAAGCTTTAGTCCGGTCATTTTTCAAATTACCGTAAGCACTCGGGTAGAAGCCTACCCCTAAGAGGAAGATTTTACTTCAAAATAAGGGGGAGGGGGCTTATACCTGGGGAGGGGCTAGAACTTGGGAGCAAATATCAGATACAAAATTGCAAAAAATATTTCAAGAGCATATTATTCACCAGATTTAATGTACACTTTAGTTGTAGCAGATATTAAAACATTAAAAATAAATTTCATTTTTTGCATCACATTCCTCAAGTAATTATAGCAAACAAGCCATCTCAATGCATTGGGCCCTACATGTACTTTGATGGCTCTATAGAATAGTTCAAGTTTAAAATGTGATTTTGTTTCTGTAATTACTGCCACATTGTTTCCTGAATGCTAAAAATAACCACCTGGGCTTATACCCGAGTGTATGCTAGCTCCTGCATTTTCTTTAAAAATTGGGGTGGGCTTAAACCCGAAGGTGGGCTTATACCCGAGTGGTTACGGTACATGAGAATGAGGCTTTATTTCATTATTAATTATGTATTTTGATTGGTTGACTTGCAAGTTCACAGTTTTCCAGAGCTGATGTCCAGGGATAGAAATGCATCATGTTCAGAGTCTGCATGCATGTACTCTTTATTGTCATTGCATAATTGTACTCTTTTACAGCTGTTTGATGATTTGAAACTTGATTTTTTGTGATGAAGAGCATTTTTTATGCAAATGATGATTTTTTTTAAATAATGAAAATTTTCGGCGGCAGGTTTTGGAGCATGCGGGCGGCGGACACAAATCTAAACCTTTCATTCCCTTGGCCTTGACGTACAGCTACTCCTGTAAACAGTAAAATGATGCCTACAAAACAGTATCATATATGCAACCCTACGCCTGTTCTTGTGTGTCTGAGGGTTTGTACTGAGCAAAGCTGAGGACACACGATGGGTGTAGCTTAGTCTTTGCAAGTGCAGTCTACTGGTGAGAAACTTATTTAAATATCAAAGTCCACCGTCGAACTTTTCTGCAACGCAGGCCCGTCCAAATTTACAATAAGGTCGGTCTCTATCCGTCATTCAACTGGCGCAGTTGACAGATCGAGTTTCTCGATCAAATTCTGTCCAACGTTTGGCAACAAATGCCATGGTCATTAAATGTCTTGTGGTTCGGAAAGAATTTAGTATTCTGCCACAAGCCTACATCGCTCAAATTTTCTCCCCATATCATTAGATTGACTTTCTAAAAGAGGGTGACCCTTTTGATGGGGGTAGAGTAAAAATGGGGCCTGGTATTTTTGTGGGGTTTATACTATGAGGAAATGAAAAAAAATCCTGCGAAAATTTGTTTTGCAATAACTGTTACGTGTCTCTTTCCACCTACTGCTTCTCTTCTATCTATTCTACTCTCCAGGTACTGTCTTATCTTACTCTACTGTGTTATCTTATCTTGCACTTAATAACTACTACTACTAACATTTATTCCTATAATTCCCGCCGGACTCGAACCTGGATCGTACTCTCAAGAGTCTTCCGTCTATCCATTAGACCACCGCATATTTGCGTTGGGGGAGAATGGTTTGTGGATGGAAATATATGTGTCTATCTAATATGTATATAATATTAATAAGAAACGTAAAATATGTATATTAATGAAAATATTGTCCGTATGTTCTGCTGCTTCTGCTTGGTTACAAGTTCAACACCCCTAGTGGGGGAAAAGTGAACAGGGATGATGTGCGTGTGCTATAGATGGAGATTACTTTAAGTGTTGCTTTAGTTGCTCTTTGAAAACTTTAGGATCACTGATGGAAACGAGAAATTCAACCTTACTAAATTGGAATTTGTTTGTGGAGTTCAAAATACTAGAAATAGAAACACCATTGGCGACGGCTCCTTTGAAGTCAAAGGATAAAGGTTGGCCAGTACCAAAATAGCATTTAGGGGTGTTTTTTCACAAACATATATGTGAATGTGCACGTTAACGGGGAGAAAATGTTAGTTATATTTCGACATTAATAACCAAAAAATAAATCTAGTAATCTAGTATTGCACTATTCTGTGAAACCGTCAAAATGCAGTCTAAAACAGTTGCCTAATAAGAAACTGGTTCATTTCGACACTAATAAGCAAAATAAAAATCCGGTTTAGGAGTGACTAGTGGTATAGGATATAGCATGGACTAGTGGTATCGTCCTAACCCTAACTCCTAACCCTAAACCGTACCTCTAAACCCTAACCTAGCACTTAACCCTAAACCCAACCCTAAACCCTAACCCTAAACCCTAACCCTAAACCCTAACCCTAAACCCTAACCCTAAACCCTAACCCTAATCAAACCCATGGTCCATTGTGCATAGTAATATGCGGCCTACAGGGGTGCAATTTCATTGTAACTTGCGGGAATCAAGTTTGATTCTTGCCAGGTAATTTTGCGAGAATCAACTGATTCAGACCTACTTCGGTAAGATTATGAATTTATTATAAGGTTATAACTTATTCCCATGCTTAAATTAGCTGTTTGGCAAACTTATCAGTTATTAGCATGTATTTTACACTTTTAGAAATCTAATTGTGAGCAGCCAAGAGACAAATTTTCAAGCTTACAGTTTAATAAACTCTTAATGACTAGACTCTATAGCTCAAGGTGACAAGTGATTTCAAAGGGAGTGCTACTTTTTTGGCAGAAGGTAATTCTTCACAATTGTTTTAAAGACCATATAATTTGGAGCTGGATTTTTTTTAATTAGGCCTAACTGTGTTTTGAAATGTGACACTACTGTTCGATAGGCTTCAACGACAACTACAACTACTTGCCAAAGCATAGGCGTTAATCCCGGGGGGATGGGGGGATATATCCCCCCAATATTTTGATGAGGGGGGATGGTCAATACAATCATCCCCCCCCCCAATGTTGATGCCCATTCATGTGTTTTTGATCCAAAATAACCGCATATTTTACCATAATAGTTTTAAAATGGCAAATTTCCGCATTTTGTTCTAATTACAATTACATTTAGCAATTTTAGCTTCTAAATGGCAAAATTTTTAGCACGCTTCGTGCGCACATGTGCTAGTAATGGATCGCTTCAGCAACCCCCGGTTCAATCATAAATTTTCATCAACCCCATCCCCCCAATGTCAAATAGAAATTTATGCCACTGTGCCAAAGACAACACTTTATATATTAAACTACAAGTTTCAGTCCACGTATGATGAGTTCTTTTACTTACGTAAAATAGTGATAAATTAAGCTATGCCATCTCTTCAGACCTTGAGTACTATCATGTCAGTCCTCAGTCTGTATTACTAGTATACATGCATAGACTTCATAAGCAGAAGCGACTTTGGAAGACAAAAATCAATATTATAAGGCTTGGGATTCTAATTTCATTTTCTTAATATGCACTCGGTTGAAACAAAATCAAGAATCGAATGCATTTAATGGCACAAAAATGCAAACAAATACCGAATTCTGCACCCTTGCGAAGCCTGCCGAATTCGGAACAGGCGGCGAAATCTCTCTTCATATTTGCTGTCAAAAACACAAAATTACAATGTTGACGGCACCGTTAGCAACTCCCATCAGTATTGAACAGTCTCACCTGCTAAAAATTAGCATTTCCTCACAAAAGTTTGATAGCACTACAGAACCGTCAGACTAGTCTACTTCTCACATCACCTTGTTACAATTTGCAGACTGAACAGGTAAACACTGAGGCCACCACATACCTCGATATATTACCTTGGAATTTTGATACACTTTTGTTTTATTTTGTGTTTAAACTAGTGGAAATAGATGTGTATTTTCTAACTAAGATTTTTATGACTGCATTGATGTTAGTACCAGCTAGTACGTTTCTAAAATTTATTTTGCCGTTTTAAATGAAAAACCTGCATTTTATAAGGTACACAAGGCACAAACACATGTACTTTAGAAATTTGGATTAGGCTAATTAATGAAGTGCGCCGCTAATTAATGACGTAACTGACCGCCAGCTAGCGTTCGGTGAACCAGAAGTTTGCTTGATGACTCATCATGCTCAGAGAAGTTTTTTATGAATGAATCCACAAGGTTTAATCGTTTGTAACCCATGCGAAGTCGATAATCAAATTTCAATCATGATAGTTTCCTGATCTTCGCAAACGCAAACGGAAAACGGCCACTCCGTTGCTTTTTTGGTGGAAAAATTCTATGCTTCCCATAGAATTTATGAATTTTGAAATCTTAAAAACCTGATACAGGGATCTTTTGTACCTTAAAATTTCGAATTTTAACAAAGGTACGAAAGACATAATTAGATCGGTAAAAATAAGCAATGGTACTCGTGATAGTATTCATTGCAAGCGGTCGGTTTTTTGTTTTAGCGGTCGGTGAAATATTCACCGTGTTTTCCGAGGAAAAATTTAAGGAATTGTATTCCCCGTCATAACAGCCCATCATTGCGCAATAGCAATGTTTGAATAATTTATAAATTTAACTGTTTGAAATCATTATAATATTTTCATACATTGGTTACAAGAAATTACAATGTACTTGTAGTTTTCCTAATTATTTGTTATGAGTGTTCATGGTAGGCGTGTATGGAAGTACTTGAAAATGCGTAAGATATTTGGCATGTACATGCCCTAAAAACCCCTATTTCAAGTCTTCATAACCTACATCCAGAACCATGACCCGCATCCATGGGCGGTTGCAGCTTGCCGGCGCCACTAATGAAAAAAACATTTTGAACAAAGGCCAAGTGGATGAATTGGAGGACAACACGCTCACAACACAAATTACCTACTCATAGATAAGGTTGATAAATCTCCCTAACCGCAGTACCCAACGGCCTTTATGAATGATCCCTTACTGCCAAAGAAGGAAATCGGCGAATTTGAGATTTGACCTTGTCATTTACTCAATGGAGTAAAAAAACAAAAAATGGCACAGCCAAACGAAGGTGGTCTGACTGTAACGGACCATAAAGCATGGATCATACAGGTGACGTTCAGTGACGTGTTTGATTCTCATTCCAACGGCAATAGACGTGATTTGGTAAATAATGAAATTAGCCTTGGCAAAGGGACTCGTTTTCTGATCCGTGGACTTCCTTCGCCAACCAAAATAACAGCGCGCCCTTGATCACTACTCTGAAGGACATATGGTTTTCCAGAAGTGTATGCCATTTTTTCAACATGCAACTAAATTTTAAAAGAAAAAAAATTAATCGCGTCCTCGACCATTGAGGTTGCCTGCCATTCGCGGTTGGTCTGTGAAATGATAGACCTTGATTTAGGACCTTTGACCTCATAAACAAATGAGGGATTGCATGTAAAATCTATAAACCAAGATTGGTCAATTGCACTTCAACTTTTCAAATGAGGTCAATTTAAATTTTCAGCATATCTTACAACCTTGAATCCTCACATGACCTTTGCATTGGTAGGTGAACCTTTACTTCATCAAAATGAGGGATTCCCTGTTGCATATGACTTCGAGTTTGGTTCCATTGAACTTCAAATTTTCGAATGAGGGTAATGTTACATTTTCAGTATTTACAACTGGACCTCACATGCCTTGACCTTGGTATGTGACCTTTGACCTGGTATGTACCTTTGGACCTCATAACCAAAGGGGATGGCACGTTGCACCTGTGACCAAAATTTGGTTTAAATTCCATCAAAGTAGTGCTATTACAGGCAAATGTTAAACCCTTTTTTCACAACAGGACATCAACAAACAGACTCAACAACAACAACAGACTACAGGGGACCAAATGTGATCCTATGTGTCTTCTGCCTTAAGGAAGGCGACACAAGAATGGACCAAATGAATAGTTAGGAAGTTCTACTTCACCCTATGATGACAGTTGAAATTGTGAGTGTCTTTTATATAGAATTTTCAGTAGACATAATTGACCCTTGTTAAACATGCCTAATATCGCTCACACATGTGTGCGTATTCGGATGAAACCTCAAGCTAATTACGTAACAAGATTATCATCACTTTTTCTCTAGTAATAATATCATAAGCCATGTAAGTGTTGGAAACCAGCTAGCTTGGCAAGCTTGGGTTGGCGAAATCGGATAAGGTTTTGCATAGTATTATTACGTACGCATACTACCAAAATCGTAGGCACATGGATTTTAATTGAGGGCAATTAACTTAGGCCATCTTGATTTTTTAATTACGTATTTCTTGGCCTGAACCACCTGCTAAATTTTATTTTTTCAAAGCTGTCATTTTAAGATGGCGGTGGTAAATCGCCTGACAGCGGCAACAGTGCAATGTTAGGATCAAAATTCACACCTTTACCGTAAGGTCGTCATGCAGACCTCAATGGTTTTTGTTCCTTGACATTGTCACATCGTAAGATTATTTCACTGAAAAGGTATTTTGTACTTCAGATTCGGCGCTGTTGCCGGTGAATCGCCAACGCTAACATTTAAATTGCCGATTGGTTAAGTGTAATTATGGAAATTTTATTACGATAATCACGTTCTTGATTGGCTAAATAGTCAAACGCAACCTCAAAGCTTTTGCAGTATAAATATTAATAAAGAAATCAAACCCGGAAGTATGACACCCTAAACTTAAGTAAACCCATCGGGGGTAGTTTGTGAAACAACGTATCTTTTGTTAATGAAACGAGGTGGTTCATGTCCAGTTAGAAGCATGGGCATTACATTTCATTTAAATTTTCTTTTTTTGTGGTTAGCATTATTTGAGCTTTCAAATAAACAAGCCGGTGAGGTGGGTTTCAGTGAAATCAACGTTGATACGTGAACGCAATCTGGCACGATCAAATTGCAGACTACTGTCATGACCATCCAATACTCGCATGTTCAATTTTTCAGGTCGGCTGTAGCAAAAATCTGTTTTATCGGTTTTGATAACATAAAAAGCTCTCATTTTTGTCCAGCCCCCGAAAAAATGGTGTCTTTTATGAAGTTTAACTACGACATTAGTAGAACACTGGTATATTTTAAATAAACATAGGTATGCTTATCTGTTATAAGCTGAGAAAAATAATGATTAAACTGATAGCATACATGTAGACGGGAGGCAGTTACATAGTTGTTTTATCTAGATGTTACATAATAATTCTTAGAATGATTTATTGACTTTCTGTATCAAAGTGAGTTAATAGTACCAACTGAATACACTACCATGGCCATGATACATTATTAAATAGCAGATGCATAATTCATTCCAAATGTAACTGTATTTATTTCTTTACTTTCCAGTTCGTCTTTTTTTGTAATTTTACTTTGTTTTTTTTTACTCCGAGAGCTAGTCTGAAAGGCACTGCACACCCCCAGTAGAAATAATCACGCATATGCTTGCATACAAGCAAAACCCCTGAAAACCCCCTTTGTCAAAATTTTGGCAGTTAAAGGGTTTTTGGAAACCCCTTATTTTCAAAACCTAGTGTGATCCCTGCTGAGGTTATACACGAATCGACTCTGATTCGCGTGTTAACATCTGGCGAGAATCATTACGTGAATCGATTCGCGGATTCGCGTTTGAAATTGCCGGCCTGCCCTATAGCAAAGAAATGGAATGCATGTCAAATTAGATGACACGATGACCTTTAGACGACAAATGGCGACCTACACAGTTAAACTAAGCGGACTAAATTACAAAAAAGAAACTCACTGAAAATATCATATTCATATTATTTGGAGATATTGTAAACTTGGAAAGAATTTTTAGTATTGTGCCACAACCCTATGAATTTTGGCAGCCTCAAAAACGATAAACTGCATGTATTTGAGAGTGTGGGGCCGTTCGGAAACTTCCGGAAAAACCTATTTCCTTCGAGAATGGAAGAAACTGGAAGAAGGTATTCTCTTTCCAGTTTTCTTCCGGAAGAAATGGAAGAAATTGGAAAAACCTGGAAGAATACCGAAATGTATTATGAGCAACAACTACATTACACCATAGCATCTAGGACTTTGCACTTCCACAAAAATTCATCAGGCTACTTTAGTTACTTCAGACCAAATCTTTTTTTTTCAAAATTAATTCTTCCCAGTTTATGCATGTTTATACAATGTATACCTTGACAAGTACATAGTAAATTTTGTTCAATAAATTTTGTTTTAGTCTTGCAATCACCTTCATCATATGATCATTGTCAACCCATTTTCCAATCTTTTCATAACCTGTTTTTTTTTAAAAAAAGTAAAATAATGCAAACATTAAAAAGCTTTTAATCTGTATGGCCAATTTGTTAATTTTAAACACAAATATAATAGCCACCATTAATTGTTCTTTTTGTTTTAAAATGTGTGTAATACACATCTAACTTTGTATTGCTCAGCGGGGAGACTGATTTTAGGAGACTATCAATATTTGTTTAAAGAAATTGGAAGATATTCAAGTCTTTTACAAGGAGTCCTTATTGGCCTTGCTGGGTGAACAGTGTCTAAAAAATCAGATTTCTTCCAGTAATTTGGTATATTTTTAGGCCTTGTGAAAATCAATGTTGAAGTACTCTATTATGCAATGTGCATGTATGGCACAGGGGTACCTGAATGGTGATTAAATTGTTTCAACTATATTTCATTTCAATATCAATAATCAATAAACAAAAAGAGAAAATTAATTTAAAACAGAATTTTTTAATGACTTTTTTTAGTTTCTTCCGCTTTCAGTGGAAGAAACTGTAAGAACCCTATTTCTCCGAGTGGAAAAAACCGGAAAAAACCACGGGTTTGTTTGTCCCACACTGTGGAAGAACTGGCGAACCCTGATGGTGGCAGAATACTAATCATCCCGTAACTTTCCTTCCCATCAGTCGAAAAGAAAGCGCTCAATCGGGCGATGTCGCCGAATCTGACAATGTCGCTGCAATGGGGGGCGATTTTCCAGCGCCAAATACGGCGCAGGTTGTATTTTAGATAATTCCGTGAGATCACAAAGGCAAATGATTCTTCACAAAAACTTTTTTTGCCAATATAACTTTAATACAAATATCAAAATCTCAGCGTCAAAAAATTTTTAATTCGGGGACTTTTCTTTTCTGCTCCATGAGTAAATATTTGGATTTTTAAAGAAATCAATTTTTGAGATACGCACCATTGCCAGAAAATCACCCTGTTTCATCGACTTCAGGGAAATCCCCAGTCCCCAGTCTTTGAAATACAGTCCGAAATGAGTGATGATCATTTGCCTATGAACCTTGTGTTCCAACTTAACCTCATTCATCAGGAAAAAAAATTTTACAAAAAAATTAAAAAGCAATAACTTTTCCTTAGATTGACAGAAGAATTTAAAAAACATCGGCGGTGCGTCTAATCTGAAATGTGGAAGCGGTAGCTCATGCACATTGCTCAGTACGGCTGAAAGCTCTGCGCAGCTCTGCACATTTCATAAACAGCAATATTGCGACACATACAAAATTCTACTGGAAAGTAATCCATATACAATTTGACTGCTATGATGGCCTGTTGAAACTATACGGCCCATGGAATCTCGAACCATAAACTATGACCCCTAGTTTCGTTACACCGCACCCCTAATTGTATCCCCAAGGTCTACAACTAAGGGTTGCGGGCATAGGGATCCCCGGCGAAGCTTATGTAACATTTCCAGGAGCAAGTATGCTGCATACGTTGTGTCACACCTATGCCCCATTGAAGCAGTATTTACCGGATAGGTTAACTATGGCACTTTGGGGTCTGTACTATCAATGCGATTACGCACGTTTGAAGGAAAAAAACATAAAACTCGGCATTTTTCATCCGCTTCTATCCAGGAGTACTCGGCAGGCAGCCGGCCATGTGTTTTACATCTCACGAGAGTATCTATAACCGACGCTCCATGGTGGCCACTGACCTGTGAGAGGTCGGTCCTATGGCGTATCGCTGTGACGCCGCCGATCCCGCGTGTTTTCAATTTTCACGTTCGTTCAACATGCTCTTTTTGGAGCTTAGGATTGCGATATTGCATACCTACACCGCAGGGACATCATGATGAAACTGTCACACAATCCAACTCGCTGTTGCTAATACATGAATCACGGTTTAGCAGTCTCGCTCACACTGTAAACATTTTGTACCCTAGACGGCAGTGAATTTTAATCAGTAAAATATTTCATTATTGAGTCTTCCGTTAAGACTTAAAAGAATTTAGAATAATGTGTACTCTAATTGTTCAAATTTCTGTTTTGAAAAAAAAAATGTATTTCCAATGACGCGCCTGGGTCGCGGCCACTTCCTGTGCCAAACCGTGCCTGGATGTACAACAATACGATGTTGCATTGCGCAACATTCAAAAAATTCAAATTTTGCACAGCAAATCCCGGATGGTCCACGAAAGCACAGCAGGCGACCACTTGATCAACGTGAGATTGTCAGCCGAGTGTCGTATCTTTGGGTAAGTATTTTCACATTCATTTTCGGCATGTTACCCTAACATTTCCACATAGTTACTATTCATAGAATCATATTGTTGCTTCACTATACTGTCGCGGAGACGTGGTAGAAAACTGTAAGATACGTTCTAAAAAGGAATATTGAAGAGCACATAAGTTTGTCCATTGTTCCCGTTTAGAAAAATCGGCTTCGTAAAGGGTACTAGATCGACCACTACTATTCCCCGAGTGTAGCCGATGGCATAGTATGTTTCGAGATCACCGAGAGCTATAGTTTCAACATTCCCCAATAAAAAGCATTCAATATTGTTTTATATACCAAAAATAAGATTCTTGTCATCTGATTGGTTAAAGAACATTCTAAGCCATATCTTTACTAGGCCTAATATGCTGTAGGCCAACGGTTTAAGTAACAACAATTTTGTGTAACTTACCGATAGTTCTCCAGGATCCAACTTCAAAGTGTTCCAATTAACAATCCAAAATGAAACAAGCAAAACTCGAACAGTAAACAATTAAATTCCAAAGCAAAGTTCCACTTCTGTTAATTCATGGGCCAACATTTTTTTAAAAGTCCGACAAAATAACATCTTCAAATTGCTTTGTAATTCAAACTGTTTTGAGCAGAAACCAGGTCCCAAAGACAACATTTCTTTACAACAGTAACACATTTACAAAGTTTTTTGGCTGTTTTCTACTTGTTGTAGATATTACCACACAGTGCTGGAAGTTGAATGTGGTTGTTTATGTTTTCCTTCTGCCATTTGGCGCTTGTTGTGTTATGATGTTCAAAGACAGCACACGTCACGGTGCCGAGGAGAATTTTGTTATGTCTTGCCGTATCCGCCAATGTCAGCAAGTTCCTTATCGTACTCACTAATAATGTTAGCAGCAGATGTAAGGAATTCTGCATGAGGTGGGCTCTTATGTCTGATAATGGTTATGCTATATCATCTTGACACCTTTCTCCTCTTCCTTCTTTGGCCTCACTGGTCCTAGCATAGTATTTTGCTTGCTTCGATGGTGCCCAGACACTGTCATTGATGTCGCATCTTGGATCCCGCTTGATTCAAGTAGTGGCAGCTAGTCTCCCGTAGCATTATTTGTTGACAACCCGTGTTACATCCTTGAATGAATATGGATTTCATCTTGTCTCCGAGGTATTCGTTCCGAGAGGAACATTACAATACCACGGCCTGACTCGGATGTACTTTCTATAGGCCGACGCCTTCGGTTTTCTTGCCAAAACCACTGGCATTCTGGTTGAAGCTAAGCTTTTCCACTAGAACAGGAAAAGACAAACAGGGCACGGCTGACCTCCGGTATGCATCATAATACCTCCTTGACTTTTCTCGGTGTCTTCCAAACGATTATTCTTTGTGAGGGTATCTCTCAGAGTGATGTAGCGCTTCCCCTTGCTCATGAATTTCAAAGCTTTCACGTGTCATGTCGCTAAGTTCTCCCTGCCACGATTGCAAAGGTACAGCAATTATAGTCCAGACACACTTGTCCTGTAGACCGTGTGTATCATTAAAATCCATTGACGTCTTGATAAAAGTGCCAAAAAACAAAAAACATGGGGTGGCTTCTGGCGATATTGGATTCTTTGGTGCTTTACCAACACCCTTACCTTTGCTGGTTCATGGTTTGCTGAACATTTAAAAACTCGTGAAGAATTAGCCAAATCTTCATGCCCATGATGAATCAACTTTCTCTTGTGTGAGGAAGTGACTTTGGAGTCCAAAACCGGATCGCCATATCGACTTGTTTGCTATCAAAGTGCCATTTTTCTGTCTGTCGCAAGAAATGCGTAGAATTTACCGAGCAAGTCACCGAACCCCGAATTCGGCAACCTTTTCACGGCCTGCTAGATTGGACGTCACCGCTGTCAAATAATCCTCGAATATCTTCACGCGTATTTTAACTGCCGTTTGTATTGAGTCACTATCAGCTGCGTCTATGATTCCTTTAGACCTTCGTCATCTACAAGCTCAAACTAAGCGTGAAAGCTGCGATTCAGCCATTCGTCGCCCTGTTCGGTTTGTTTGTACCGGGGTTAGTTCCAGCACTGTATGTAAATGTGAAACCAAAATTCCAAAAAGCGATCAGTCTGCTACACACACCGAAATTGTGACCCGCTAGAAGGATAATCGCTCTGTATACAAAATCCTCTTACATAAAAAACCAGCATCAATATGGTACACTCATATAAACGGATGGATATAATTCCGTACGGCAGTCGCGATGTTGGGAAAGGTGTCCAGGGTATAGGTCATGATGAGATGGCCCGCGCTCCCAGGTAATAGTTCATTTTGTTCAATTCCTTGAAAGGCTAGTTGAATTTATGGGCCTCCACTTTTAATTTTTTATTTTAAAACCAATCAATGACAAGGGGATCTATAGAATTATGAGGTATATAATACGATTTTATGCACTTTGAACTTGGATTTTTCAAAAATCATTACTGAGGATTAAAAGGTGGATATACGATGTAACTATCATCCGCAGTTTAACAAAAATTGGTATGATTTTTTGGTTTGGGGAAAAAAAAAAAAAAAAAAAAAAAAAAAAAAAAAAAAAAAAAATTTTAAAAAAAAAATCGCCCGCCCAATTCCGCCGTAGTCGCTGATTGAGCGCTGCCCTTGTCCCGACTCGACTGCAATCTAAGTATTAAAAACCTTTTAGGAGGACACCATTAAGGTAAGTTATTTTCATGTTATACATTTTAAACTTGTGGCAAATACTAAATTCATACCCAATGCTGATGGGATGGTTCAAAACACCTTTTACAACTTTTGGGTGTGTAATTGACATTGTGGTGATGATTTTGCAAACCGGTTCCTGGAAATTTCTTTCTGAATCAGGCATTAAAATAATCACACGATTTTTTGTCTTTTTAGAACCAACGGACAATCGTTATTTCAACTAGACAACATCTTAAGAAGAATACTAAGCCACTTCTACTCGAAACATAAGAAATAAAAACATACTATAATTACTTTTGATGCCAATTTTGTAGTTCGTCTCTGGGGCGATTCGGCAGATTGTTTTTCTTTTCTGTTTCTTGACCTTTTGGTGACCTCTTAGCTTGGTCATTATTATTGCAAAGACGATTTTCGTTTTCTTTGTGTTGTTCAGTTTTGTTAAATTAATTAGCAACTATAACACTAAAATAATATGTATACTATTACATTTGTCTTCTATTATTTCCATAATTGATTTCTCTTCTTTAGTGAATTACTTTATATATATTTGCTTCGCGTTCGATGAGGGGGGTGACTGGCGGGAATGCAAAATGACGTGAATGGTTTGTTTTGTAAGTTAAAAGAGGCGGCGCGCGGTTTTTTCCGGACTAATTTTTTTTCTAAAAAATAAGATCAGTGAAAGTAGGAAGCCTCAACAACTATATTTTCCTGGGCATTTTGGAGATCGCATTATTGGAATTTGTAATAGCTAGGAAAACTGTCTGATGTCAATCTGACTGACTGACTGCGTTGCAAATGCAAAACCCTGCCATATTTGGCATACACATCGACATCAGCACCAAACCCTACACTGCTAGGCTAAGAATAAGCCGACCGCTGACGTTTCTTGTCCTTGGATCTACTAATTTTCGAGCAATGGCATGACAACTTGAGAAGACTTCATGAACTGTTGGGCAGATGCAAAGAATCTTGAATGTCATTTGGTAGCCACATCTGCACATGTCCTGAATCAATGAATCATCAATTATCATTTCATGATTATTCACTTGGACAATGCTGTCCCGGACCAGGATTCTCATGTACAAAAAGCATTCAGATCTGAGTGGTTTTCATTCATCTCTTGCTGTGTTAGGGTCCATGGGTAAAATCCGCACACGCGCGACAGCGCGACAACGGCCTTTCTATCCCGCGAACTCGACACGCCGTCTCTTATCGAGCGACTGACATTTTCCAAAAATTACGTTATCGACGTTCGACACGCCTTTTGGGGGCAAATTTAAAAAATAAAACCACGTAAACGACTTTATAACTTCCGTTTTTTGACAACGCGACCCCAAAAATTTAACTCGGGCAACACTTACATTACAAGCGATGAAGTCTCAGGACGTACGAAAATACCTTCCAAAACGTGATCTTCCCCGGGCCAGGCCTGATAGTCTTTTAGTTTTAAACTATCGCACGACAGTACAGTAATATGTGTTAACATTTTTTTTAATATCGGGTTAAATATTCATCTCTTAATGAAATTGTTATCACTTCCGCGAGAAGTTCCGCACTGCCCGGCAGCTGCCCAGCAGCCCCGCCGGCCCGCCGCCATGATTTCTCTTTTCAGTCGTATGAAGGAAATGCAAATTGAGCAAAGTAAAACAACATTTTCATTTATTATGAAGTGTCAAAATTAGGTTTGTATTTTTAAAGATTTTTTTAAAAATAATTGGGACCTTATTTAAAATTATTACCCTGTTTGTTTTTGTTTCCTCAACTTATAATATGACTGTTTATTTGGATGTTCCATTCCATTCAATAGGACGGGGGTAACTCAGCCTGATGAGAAAAAGACTTTGCTTACATCATCTTAATCGTGGCTATTTAACTTAAGCATAATAATTATGTGATTAAAAATTAACTGTGATAGACCCAAAACAAAAATAGGAGATTTAGATTCGACTCTGTTTTGAGTCTGTTTTATTTACAATGTATTACCCTTTGATCGTGATAGGATTGTTGGGAATCCCGCGACCGGATAAATATGATGCAAAATTCTTCGGGAAATACCCCTCCGCTGCAAATTGTTTGTCAACAATACCTCATTGCGGAATTGTCGGGTTGTCTTACTCGCCATTACTCATTAACACCTATAAGGGTTGTTTTACAATCGGGGTACCTCTGGCTGAACACTATAATGTGACCCATAAAAAACAATGTTTGTACTTTCTCATAATTGGTACTATGCCAACTTAAAGACACCAAAAGCAATACTACAGCTGTACAAAGGAAGAAACAATTGAATGCTTGAGGAATAAAAAACTATGTACATATACCATGGAATGACTTTTAAAATCACTGTATCATTTGACATTAGGTATATTGAGTAGATTAGCAAGTTCATAAAGACCAATTTGGGACACATTCAACATTTAGGATAACAAACATTTGAATCAAGGTAATTAATATCCAGAAATCTTAAAAGAATGTGAACATTTGGTAACTGCGTTTCCAGTTTGAAAATTTAGTGGTAAATCGGTCAAAAATGTCCTCTCCATATTTTAGGCTAATAAAGCCTTAAACTAATGACAGATTTGAGTTATGAGTAGTTCTCTATAAAAACTCTTGGTTTATGTTCTATACATTTGTAATAACACTTGTTGGCTAACCCGTAAGTTTTTCCTGTTCACATGATCCAATGTTAGAAGTCAGTGTTTCGTCAATCGGCCTTTCCGCAAACCCACAGTTTCACTAACCATAATTTTTTTTTCCTGAGACCCAACACCTCCAAATTTTGGGAACATACCTTTGAATTAATCTATAATACAAAAATATGATACTGAAATAATCAAAGCATTTTTGTTTTTTTCACCCCAAATGCGAAAATGAATGAAGTGCTTCTGTTCACAATCTTGTCCTCCCGAAAAATGTAACATTTGATCAATCATAAAATTGTTCACGAAACGTGACCCTCAAACTTTTGGATTTTTATAACTTTCTTGACTTGCCGCAATGCAAAACCACTCATACTGAAATTAACATTCAACTTTAATTTTTCACACCAAAATGAACCAAGCCCAGGTCCCGATTGGTAAACCAACCCTTAACTGCATAGCATGTAAATGACAGCAGAACGAGTCTACCGCCCAACAAATTGCCACAAAATCATCACGCGCACGTCCATTGAAGACAGTTATTCTCACGGTCCACAATCCGGTATTTGCCCTCCAGTTAATGCACTTACTCTCTCCCAAATCTGGACTGAAACTTTGCATTGGGAGGCTATGGAGAAATTCTACTCTTTGGAAAATTCTGTTCACTTTGCGTGTATGGATTAAAAGTTTTCTTGAAAAGTGATTGAGAGAATATCACAATGCACAACATATAAAAGTTGGAATTGATAGTAAGAAGGATGAGGCTGCTGTTCCATAATAATTGGAACTTTTCCTATTCACACATTAGTAATCTATCACTCCAGTATTCAGAGGGAGGGTAGAGAATATCCTGTTTTATGAATGAACTGCGGACCGTGAGAATTTACCGTATGTCTCTTAACATTTCTTCTGATATAAATATCAATTTTATTTCGACTATTTTTCACAGCGGCTTATCGGCTAATATGACACACTGAATTTTGGAAAAACAAAACTTGCATTGTTCAAAACGAATCGAATGTTGTAGAAATTATTTTGCGTGTCTAGTCACTTGACTACATCGACCAGGGCACATCGCAAACTTTGTGTCGTTGCGTCGTCCGTTACAACAAAAAGGATGAGGCTCTAAACATTGTCCGGACATTATTCCAATTTGTTACCCAAATTAGATCCAAGAAACGCGATGATTAATTATTTGATTGCCATGCACATTCAAACGTTTTTTTAAGACGGCGATTCAAGAGATTTTGGCCCGTTTCACAGTAATTGCCACTTTTTGAATTTCACTTAAAACCTATATGATTTTACATGAAAGTGATACAGAGGCACTTTTTGTGTTTTTTCTTAGATCCGTATCTCTGCTAGACCTACCTCCCATACCTAAACTAACTTAATTGGTGCTTGTATTTCATGAGACGGCCACCCCAAATGGTCAAAATTTGACTGATAATGGCGCAACACAAAAATACATGCCCCTTTGTTTTCAGTGCCATACCATCTTGTAGAACCTGTCCATGTTTACTTTTGAGGTTCTTTTAGGGCAACTAGTAAGACTTTATTACCATTTAAAATAATGTGTAGCAGAGTGCTTCCAAAAAACTTATATGGAGCAATCAAAATTGAGTGTTGGACGTGACATTTTCCGTTCACAATGAAAACCATTTTTTATTCAATTAATACACTGACCCTCCTGTGGGGGATATCTGTGGCATTTTAATTGTATCATTTACAAAGACAATCCATCATGATAATGCCCACACAAATTATATGACTGGTCCGTGAATTAATTCAGATATGGTTTTCGAAGTCTTGTCCGCAATTTTCCGTTCAAGATTGTGTCACGTCCCAACACTTTTTGCAGAAGCCCCTGTTGTCTTTATGAAGTTAAGTTTCTATGTTTGGGTTACTTATTAGCGAGAGCACTTTCACGTACTAGAAATTTGTACTAAAAGGTTTTGACAACCACTGTAAAATGGCTTGGCTCTATCAACATTAAAATTTGCTCCGGTCACACCAGTCACGCAGAAACATTGGTCACGTCCAACACACTAGAGTTGCATATCTCAAAAACGAGGGTGTCTGCAACTTTTAAATTTAGAGTATGTTTCTAGTTGTCCAATGGGTTTTTGTTGAACTACAACCAACTTACTTTGAGGTGCCGATCAGTTTTAGTAAATTTTTCAAAAAAATTGCCCCTTCACATTTTCAATTTGTCACGTCAAACGCAAGCTTCAATCAAGCACCATCCAATCTAGAGCTTTGGATTTGGAAGGGGCATAGGATGACACAAAGTCATCACTAGGGGAAGTTATAGTGTTTTCATCTTTATGAGAAGTCTTAAATCAGTTTTTGATTTTAAATTTAATAATGCCATAAGCTTGAGTTTGAAGTTTAAAGTCAAAATTCCTTCACATGTCACGTCCAACCACTTTGGACATAAAAGCTAATTATCTGCTAACTCAATGGGGGAGATTTGCTTGCATTCATTACAAATTGTTCTCCATCCACAACTATAATCATTCATGAAAAATCACTCTGCTCGTTACTATTTTTTGATTTTATAAATAAAACTTTTTTATGTCAAGAAAACCTGTGTGTGGATAAAATTAGAAGCAAAAAATGTCAAGAAATGTCAAACATTAAGCGTTAATGGTCATATTTCAGCTTGCTATGCCTGCAAGGTGCATGCTTGAAGTTAAATGAAGACAAGTCTTATTTCTTTTGGCATTAATCTAAATTCCATTAAGAACTATTGCATTTCTTACAAAAATTGTCAATTTTCAAACTCTGATTAAAAAAAGTATAAAGGAGAAAAGCATCAGTGTGCTTTCTATTTTCTTCAATTTAAGTCGTACACACATAAGAAAACAAATGAAACAAAGCTTGACACTGAGTTGAAAAAATGACCCAAGGTGACATAAAGTTGGCAATTCCTGTGAAACGGGCCATTTCCTAACAAACAGAGGTATGGACGCCTACTTAACCCGTTAGTTTCAAATGATGTGACATGCTGACGATGTGAGAAAGTTAAATGGTTATCCGCGGATTTTATCGCAACTGGATTCTAACTGATTCTCCACATTTTAACTCAATTGGAGTAAATAATGCTAATTTTATTCATACTCTAAAAAAACAGACCGTTGCCAACAAATCGGCAATAGCGCTTCTAACATGCTTATTTTCCTGTACCCCTTGTAAGGCAACCAATGTCAAACATGCGATTCCAATAAATGATCGACATCCGAAGCCACACACTATAAAGATCGCCCACGTTTAGCTGGGGCTAAAAAGCGACCCGCGACACTCCAAGTGCGCTTAAATTAAAATCGCGACAACGGCACGCCGGTTATTGGCAACCCCCTGTACCCCTTGAATGTTGAATGCATTGGTTGCCAACAAAAATTTGCGTCCTACCCGCGGCAAAGGGCCGCTCCAAGGCCGTCAAATGGCCAAAAAGTAGCCCAATTTTTCACTTGTACCCGCTTAGCGCATTGAGGTCGCTATTTTTACAAAAATGCCATTTTAGTCTGAATTTTTTAACTATTCTTTTAATGTTATTTTATATTTAATTTAATTTATTTATTGTTTATTTATATTTGTTTTATTTTTTAATTTATGGCCATGTGTCTTTTCACTCGCCACCCATAGCGTTACAATACAATTCGTGATTCTAAGAAAAATCGCCTCTATCACGCTCAAGTTGCATAACATCAGAAGTATTAAAAGTTGTAAAATTAAAAAAACTATACATTTTCTAAAAGGAATTTTCATGAGGAATTCAAATATGCCACTAAAAATTGGGTGTAGGTGAAGTAGAAGCACTTGATGGTTGAAACATTTTACTTTCAAGGAACACAAAAATATTTTTCTTGTAAGAGCCATATCTCCCCCCCATTGCCCCTACACTTATTTCTCCTCATAATTTGAAACTCCTCATCAAAGTTCCTTCTAGAAATGTTAACTGTACAGGTTGGGGTTTATGCCTGGTCATTCACAAGTAGATACATGAAGCAAACATGGTAATCACTTTTGTATTGAAATTGAGCGAAAATATCAATACCACCTGGAGAAGTCATTGAATTTCCATTTCTTCTCCCTTATCATGCACTCCAAGTAAAATGAACTAGAGAATAAAGGTATGATTTTGGGAACCGGACCCCCTCTTTACGACAAATTGAAACCAAGGCGATACCATTATTTTAAGTGCAAGATCGAGGCCTTTGAGGGCCGAGTTCTTACACGCTGAAAGTTGTCATAAACAGAGTACCAGTTCCCAAAATCATACCTTTTATTCCTTAAACCAGCTTTAACATTATTTAAGATCATCTTTAACCCAAGTTTTTTGCATATTTTAACGGCTTAAATACAACAAGAAAGGACCTGCCCACACCATCCAGCACAACAATCGAACAACCCTTGAACGCAATGATCATAAGCAACGCGACTCAACATTGAGCATCTTGTGCGAACATAATCAAAACGCAGTATGACGCGAGTTCTTTCTTCACTAAACTAACGTCAATACGCGCGCGTATTACCTGGGTTCAATTGGTCGAATTGAATCTGGCATCAGCCAATGAAATTGCTGAATACTTTTCATCCACACTTTTTTAAAATATAATTACTGAAATGGGACTATGTTATATCTTTTAAAAAAACAACTGAAAACCGTATAAGTGGTATACCTTGACCATACGGTCCTGGAAGTGGATGTTTGGAATTCATAAATGTCTTACATGGCAATTGAGACATTCTAGGTAGTCATCATTCCAAAGCTTTTAATTCCAACCCAGCATGCAGTACAGTCCTTAGGAATAACTGCCTTTGTTTATAGTTGACTTTGCAAGGACCACTGACGCAGTTAATTGTTGGCATTTGATTCATGCACAGTATGCGTCAACTCGTTACTTTAAGAACTTTAATGAAAATGTTGGTCAATTACCTTTAATGATTCATGTGGCCCTATCATGTACATCATTTAGATTGCTGAATAGAACATAAATCCAATTAGTCTGTTCAGAAGAATTGAAATTAGCAGAAAATTTACACACTGAAAATGTAACTTCATAGAGTTTGTTTGTGTACCGCTTCCCCCGCCTCCGCTCCCCCGCCTCCACTCACCCTGCCATCATGAATTCCTTAGTCACAGGGTCATCATTAAAAATGCTAGAGTATTCCCATGTCAGGGTGAGAGTGCATTATTGAGCTTTAAATGGAGACAAAAAAGCATTAGCATACTTCATGTTGGAACAGAAATAGCGTCAATTTCATTAATTCAAGTCGAATTGGAAAAACGTATACAGCACCAACCTTTTTTGGTGGCGAGTTCAAGACACATGGCCTGATTTGGACCCAGCGTGAAGTAAATGAGGGCTCTTTGAGGTGAAATTCCATAAGTAAAGATTTTTGTATCATCATAGTATGCATGCTTTCAAGGATTAAATGAGACCTTGATTCACGCTTCATAGGGTATGAAGTTATGTAGGTCAAAGATAATCCATTACTAATTAGAAATTTACAAATTAAGGAGTTTATATAGGCTGTTAAGTTGAAGGAAACAACCTATATTTTGCACATGTGATAAAATGAAAATAAAGTGAGCTCAGAACACATGTTATACAATAGTTTACAATAAACATACCAGCACATGAAAGAGGATATTAAATAGCATTTTCAACAGAAAAGAAAAATTGATTTTTTTCACCCCTTCTGACTATTTTTGTCTATGACAGAAAGCCACCACTAAGGGTACCATCAACATTAGCAATTTTTCTTATGTCACATATTTACTAAATACTGAATTCCCTAATTACTGTGTGTAATATGTTTATATACATGACCTGCTATACATATATTGAGATTATTTGAATGGGTTCTCAAACACTTAGAAATTTTTCATTAAACATTTATATTTCCGTCAATTTGACGGAAAATAAAATCTACATTCCAAAAATGATGTTTCTGTAAAAATGTTCTCAAGCATATTTTTAAAGGAATCCATTATGATTACATATCATGTTTAACACATATTGGTCCATGATTTACATAATTTTTTGGGGCCAAACGTCATACCATTGGTTTTCTGGAGGCGACAGACAGTGCTATTGTTACTGTAATCCATCATGTAGCCATGTAACAATAGCAATATTTTAGCCAATGGGGAATAATTCAATAGTTTATCAGGTGCCGTAGGTTTTCTGTAAAGGGACTGTGTATCAAGGTTGGATAAGTACAAGAAAAAAATTATGGAAAAATAATCGTTTGATAAGAAATAACATAATTTTTTTTTGGCTATTGTTACCTCAGCAATAAGTTTGCAATGAAACAATAAGCATTTTTCAAATCTCGCGGGAACAAACAGCCAGTCCCGAGGATCGATCAACATCCAATTTCCATCATGGCTGGTGGTAGTCATGTAACGGCAGTGCAAAGGGAATAAGATATGTTACTTTTTTATTCATCTTGGTACCTAAATTCATTCCGTCATAATATTACAGTAACAATAGGCACAGATATGGTGCAGTTCTATGGGCCACGAAACTGAGCGTTGGTGTAGAAATTCAATGTAATTGTGCTGGTTTGTATTCACGATAGAATATGAATGGATACACATACTGTAGATTACGCGTACACGATGTTGTCGCAGGGGTAACATGCATGCGCCAGGGATTGCGATAGCTTGTTAGCATAGCAGTTGCTACACATTTTTGCCATTGCTATGCAATTTAAGATTGTGTAAAAAAAAATTTTTTCCCCATCGTTTTGCACTATCATTGATTAAAGCAAGAGATGTTGCAAAAATTGGCTTACACAATAAAAATCCCTAGCGCCGAGAGCATGCAGGCGCGATCCAAATGTCATCGTCTATACGCCAATGTTACTAATTATTTGACGGGACGTTGTTTAAATCCTGACAGAATTTGGTGGAGGCCCTGCTAAAGTTATTATCTTTTGATGGCAATGGTGCTACATGTAATGTTATGTTATATTGTGCATCTTATAGTAGATACCAAAATACTGGCGTTTTCACCGTGGCTACTATAAGATAATGGTTAAAAGTTACAATAGGGCGAGGAGTGCTAATGGTACCATTCATTTCGCATGAATCCATCCGACAGTCACATTAGCAGGCCTGCTGGTTCAAGCCGTTGGCGGCAAACCGACCCACCCCCAGTTGTTATGTTTGTTGTGTTTTACAGCAATTGGTAATATTTTAACATTATGATTTTACCATGGAAAACCCTTGCTGCTATTGTAGTATTAAAGCGCATAGTAGATGGGTGCGTCTTAGCCCCCTATTTTAAAAACTTTTTCTGAATTTTGTTCATAGCTTAAAGGTGTGCCACTATCAAAATTAATACCCTCAAAAAAAATTTCCAAAATCGGATTCGTTTATGGGTCCACCGGGTCATTACGAAAGGGTTCAATGAGGCAAAATACGCATTTTCATAAAGCAGCTATTTTGACACATACACTTTTAATAGGTGGCTTAAATGGCTGCCATATTATAAATAGTGTAATAGTGTCATTTGAAGGTTTCAAGGACCCCTTTCTAAAGCCCTACATTATAAAGTGCCACAAAGAGAAGTATGAATTCATAAGGCAGCTATTTGACACACATACTCTTTAAATGGCTTAAAATGGGCTGCCCGTATCCCTATAAATAGTGGTAATAAATCAATCAAAGGGTTACAAGACCCATTCTAACGCCACGCAACTTTTGGTTGCAAATGTAGCTATGGTAGTAGTCTTGATTTCTGCATCAAGCAATAGCTGCCTATGTTAACCAGAGTATCATCCTTAAATGTTATTTAAAACTAACAATTGTAGGCATTTAGAGTCTGATTTTATGCATCCGTGTTTGATTGCGCTTTTGAGTTGGCATGTTCTTGCGGTCTTGCTCCACACTTGTCAGCACATTTTAGTAATAGTGCTTTTCAGATCGTGATGCATCCAATAGGTCTGTACTGAGCAGTGTCTATTTACAGGATGCGTAGAGTAAACCAGAGTCCTCATTGGCAATCTGCAAGAGTTGTTGCTGATTGCTGAAGTAATGTTGGTGCAGACTTTCCGAATTTTAATCCAACCCCCTCTTAGGTCCTACTACACCACTGTGACGGTTTAACTGTTATCTGTGGGAACTATGTCACTAAAGAGTGCAAGGGGCACTCTTCCCATCACATACCATAGGTGATGCTTCAAGCTCTAATTGCACTTGCAGACCCTCGGGTTCACAACTCATACTTCAGTCATGCCATGGGGCATCAACAGCTGAAGTGCAGGTCATCCCCACTAAATGTAGATCAAATTGGTGAAGAGTACAAACTTCCTCATGTTAGGCACTTTGATTCCTGTATTAATGGTTCCTGGGTGGGCAACTGTGAAATCTGTGCTTCAAAGCAAGCAGATTTTGATAGAGTAAGGATCGCAGCCATCAACCTGGCTTGTGGAAGTTCCAGTTGGGTTGAATTTAGCCGACACCTTTGCATCGCTACAAGTTCCTAAGAGAGCATGCACAACTCAACTAACTCGAGGTAATCGTCTCTCTTGAGATCCTTTCAATGACTTGCAGTGCCTCTGATCATATTGTGTTATCACTGAGGCAAGTTATTAGATCTTGTATGGTGTAATGTTGACATCACATACAGTAGTGATTTATTCTGAGCTCCATTAATCAATTTATTGGCTACCTTTGACTTAATTTTGTTGACCTTTGACCTTTGTACGACCTTTGACCCCTGTTGAACCTTGAACTTGAATCGTTTTTGACTTTCGACCCCCTTTGAATATCAATAAACAAGTGTCATAAGATACATGTAACTTGTGTCAAATGAATGTCTATATGTCTATATATATGACTATATATGACTATACTCTATATGTTTTTAGAGTGCAAAGTCACTTTACTACACGTTCATGGAAAAGCCAATTTTCGAACTTCAGGCCTGCGGTGGACCCATAAGCCGAACTCTCCGATTTAAGTAGAAATTGATAGGGATTAGTTTTGGGACCAGTAACATGTTAAGATAATGAACAAAATATTTAAAACTATAGTGGCTATAGATCACCCTAAAGTAGACCAATCTGCAATACTTTGTTCTAATTTTAAAAATGTTAGCAATTTTCCTATATACTCCAATGGTATTTCAAACTAATTATCGTATCGTGGAAATAATTAAACGGAAAAAGTTATATTTTTTTTCACCCGTCAAAATTGAAAATAGGGGTGCCTATGGAAAAGTTAACTAGTTAACATTAACACATTAGATAGAAATTATTCCCCCACCCCTTGTGGTAGTTCTGTCCCATTGTTCTTTCCCTGTCATATAACAATTCATATTACCGCAAAGAGCCTCCTTTACTCTGCTGGGTCACATTTTATATTTATTATTTTTATTTATAAAGAATCTCTTTTTTTTTGTTTTCTTCTTTTTCTTTCATTTTTTTTATTTTTTTTTATTTTTTTTATATTTTCTCTATTCTTTATTTCTTTATAACACAACACTCGTTATCTATTTTGCCAAAGTTGTCCTAAAAGACTGTTTATGTGGTCCTGAAAAGAACCGTGATGTACATCTGACAGCCACAAATTACTCAAAGAAGAATTGCAAGACAACACAAAGAACGGCTATTGTTAAATTCGCCCAGTCAAAAAGAGAAAAAGAAAAAACGATAAGAGGGTATCTTGGTAGACATATACCACGAAGAAGATGACAAAGATCACGAAGGAGAGAAACGTTGTTACATTGTACCCCCATGACGGTCACTTTTTGTTCGGATAATTATAATTATTGTTATACACCATGACGGTCACTTTTGTAGGATAATTATTTGTGTTATACTGAGTGAGCCACTACTCCCCGTGTGTAAGGAAGCACAAAGCACTAAGATCACGGGATGAAGTTGAGAGTTGGTTACTATTGTGTCATACCCGAGTGAGTTACCCCTGTAGTTGTGAATGCAGGTTAAAGCATTTTAAGAAGGAAAGGAAGCGCTAGAATCAATACGGACCTTTAAAACTTTCTCGGAGCTCGAAATAAAATGATGACAGAGGGATAAGAATGCCCCGAGTGTTGCCGCGCCGGTGCCGCGCCTTGGGACTACGAAAAGTAGCCCAATTTGGGGCAATCCGCGGCGGCCTTTTTTTAGGCGCGGCAGGCATGTAAAAAGTTGCCCAATTGTGCGGGGTAAAAATCAGTAAGGGTTAGGGCCGTGGCCGGCAAAGCGCCATCGTGGCTTAATTTTACGTAAAATGGCTAATTTTATGAAACGAAAAAATCAAACCTGCCGGAAATTCATCAAAAGGATTTCATTGACCTCAAAAAAATAAAAAATTACCCCTACATTGCTACAATATGGCACATAATTCCAGTAATTGACACATTTATCATTTCAGACCCCCTCAGGACCCCCCCTGCCTTAAATGGCGTTTTTGGGCGGACCTTCTCATTTTGCCGAATTTTGCACAAAATTGGTTGTCAAAATGCTCAGGGGATCAAGCTACATCAAATAAGAGTGAGGAAAAATGATCTTAACATCATTTTATAGCCCGCCGCCCCTTTAGGGGAATTGGGCTTAAATATTCCTTCAAAGATCAGAGACGATCACGGTAGTTGGCCCTCCGGATTTAGCAGCTGCGTGCAAGGTCGAAATTTGGAAGTCGAGCTACATTCGGTATTGCTTTTAATGACTATGGGCCACTTCCTGCAGAAGACGTGATTCGTTGAAAGCCAATTGCACCTGTGATGTTTTCCCCGCAGGAGACCTATTCTGCCACAGAGTTGAATAAGGGCATCCTCGCCTTAAATACCACAAAATAAGATTGAGGACCCTTAACTTGTTTACCTTAAAGGTCCTGTAGACTCGTAAAGAAATTAAAGGTTGCAACGAGGAGATTTAACATATCAGTTGTCCCTAAAAAACAAATTAGATTTTTGTCCTGATGTAAAGCTTTCCATCACAAATATCCCCATCTGAAAGGATTTAGCTGATAAATGTTTCTGTGGCTACAAAAAAATTTGTGGAAATTTCTATTTCGTATAGGAGCAATACGAAATTCAGCTATGTTTTACATTGAAATATGAGCAATCAAAATCACCTTTTTCGCTCTCTTTACGACATTTCTGTAGCCCAAATACAGGGAAGAAATTCATTTGTTGAGTGTTCTAATATATTCACATTACTATTATGACACAATATTGGTTGCCTCAAAATCTCTCGTTGCACCTTTAATCAACTTCCAGATCCCAAACTGCTATCCTGTTACGTGACCCTTGAAGATGAGTGAGGGACTAGTAAATTTTAAAGCTGAGGTCCCAGGACCCTTAAATATTTGTTCTTATTTCGAAGCCTGGTTGCCTATAGTCCAATACTTGTGACTACACATGTGACATTATTTTAACATTGGTCCATTATGCATTATCACTGAAGTGTAATGGTTAGCCATTTAACCAACACCAATTTTAGATTAAAAATAAAGCATTCAAATCATAAATTTACCTGATTTTATCTTGAGGACAACTTCTACATGTCTAGAAGTATCATAGTAAAAGATTGTCAAATGCTGGAACTAAGTGGAAATTCTTGATGAAATTTGATTGTCCAAATCTGACCAGCACCAAACTCCTGCAAAAAGGTAGATAGCAGAATAAAATCACTGATTTTTCTAAAAACAATTACCTCCTTGATTTGTTCAGTCTTAAAAGTGGATAGAAGAGATAATAAGGATAATACTTGTGATGGAATTGATGATATATATGGGTGTTTTACAATCGGGTACCTCTTGGCCGAACATACAATGACCCATAAAACCCAATGTCTATACTTTTCGTAAAGGTTACATTTGCCAACTTAAAGACCAACCAAAAACACTACCTACAGCCGCCAAAGAAACCAATCTGAAACTTGAAGACTAAAAAAAATATGAACCTGTGTAGGAAATGCTTAAATCACTGTTCTTCATTTGATGTAGGTTAATATTGAGTAGGATTCAGCACTGTCATAAAGAACATTTGGACAACATTCAACTTTCAGGAATGACATTTGGAGCAAGGTAATTAATATCCAGACACCTTAAAAGAATGTGACCATTGGTAACATTTGGTGTCAATTTGAAATTAGTGGTAATATCCGTCAAAATGTCCTCTCAATATTAGCCAATAAAGATTTATAAACTAATGACAGATTGATGTGTGATATTTTCTTTAAAACTCTTAAGTGTATGTTCTATACATTTGTAGTAAACACTTGGTGCTACCCATTGGTTTTCCTGTATGACATGATCAAATGGTAGAAATCAGTGTTCCGTCAAAAACTGTCCTTTCCGAAAACATGAGTTTGACTAACCATACAAAATTATTACTGAAGACCTCAACTCCCAAATTTTGGGAAAAATACTGTTGGAATCATCTATATTACAAAAAACTTAAATACTGAAAATAATCAAAGCACTTGTTTTTCACCCCCAACGTAGAAATGAATGAAGTTTTGCTTGTCAAAATCTTGTCCTCTCCGAAAAATGTTAACGTTTAGTCAATCTAAAAATTGTTTCAGGAAGAACATGAGACTCTCAACATTTTTGAATTTTACTTCTCAACTTGCCTACAATGTAAAAACATAATATCTGAAAGATGCATGAGACTTCATTTCACCCCAAAGAGACAGCGAGGGGTACCCTGATTGTAAAACAACCCCAGATACACCATTTTGGTGCATGTGCTTGAAACTGATGGAGAGGTGAGTGCAGTGCAGTTAGAATTGGTCCGTTTCACAGTAATTGCAAACTTTTTGAATTTTCACTTAAAAACCTAAGGATTTTTTACAGGAAGGTGATACAGAGTCACTTTTTGTTGTTTTTATTAGATCTCTACTAGACCTACCTCCCATAACCTATAAACCAACTTATTTGTGCATGTATTTCAGGAGACGGCACACCCAAATGGTCAAAATTTGACTGATATGGCGTTCAACCAAAAATACATGCCCTTGTGTTTTCAGCTTGCCATATTAGTTATGTAGAACACTGTCAATTTTTACTGTGAGTTCTGTTGGGCAATAGTGACACTTTATTACCATAATGGTTAAAATAAGGTGGTAGCAGAGTGCTTCAACAAACTTATATGGAGCAATCAAAATTGAGTGTTGGATGTGACATTTTCCTTTCACATTGAATTGTACCATTTGATTCAAATTACACTGACACTCCTCTGGTGGATATCTGTGGCATTTTTATTGCATCATTTACAAAGACAATCCTTCAAGATAATGTCCAAACAAAATTATATTGACTGCGTCCTGAATTAATTAGATATGTTTATTCGAAATCTTGTCCGCCATTTTCCGTTCACAATTTTGTCACGTCCAACACTTTTGCAGAAGCCATGTTGTCTTTATGAAGTAAGTTCTATGTTGTGTACTTATTCTCTGAGAGCACTTCACTGTACTAGTAATTGTACTAAAAAGTTTTGACAACCACTGAAAATGCCTTAGCTCTATCAACATTAAATTTTCCGTTCACACCTGTCACGTCCAACACATTGGTCACGTCAACACAATCAAGTTGGCATATCATCACAAAACCGAGGAGGTCTGCAAACTTTAAATTTAGTATGTTTCTGTGGTTCAGGTTTTTGTGAACTACAAATCTTACTTTGGGGTGCAATCAGTTTAGTAATTTTCAAAAAATTGCCACATTCAAATTTCATTTTGTCACGTCCAACGCAACTTCAATCAAGCAATTCCATGCAATCTAAACCAGCTTTGGAATATTGGAAAAGGCATCATGAGGATGAAACAAGGTGTTCACTAGGGGAAGTTATAGTGTTCATCTTTATAGAAGCTTAAAATCGTTTTGATTTTAATAAATGTCAATAAGATAAGATTTTAAAGTCACAAATCCGTACATGTCAGTCCAACACTTTGGCCTAAAGCTAATTATCTGCTAACTCAATGGGGGAGATTTGCTGGCATTCAGTCCAAATGTTCTCCAGCCTACCTAATCACATCATGAAAATCACTCTGCTCTGTTACTTTTTTATTTATACATAGAAAAACTTTTTTATGTCAAAACTGTCTTTGGAGAAGATAGGCAGGTGGAGTAAATAGAACAAAAATGTCAAGAAAATTGTCCAAAATTCAAGCGTCAATGTTCTTATTTCAGCTGGTATGCCTGACGGTGCAATACTTTACATTTTATGAGACGAGTTAATTTCTTTTGTCCAATTAATCTAAATTTCCATTAGAAACTATTTGGCATTTTTTTTTCAACAATGTCTCAATTTTCAAACTCTCTGATTAAAAAAAGGGAGAAAGGATCAGGTGTGCTTTCTATTTTTCCTTAAAATTTATAGTCTTATACAAATTAGAAAACAATAAAAGCTTGACATGAGTTTGAAAAAATGACGCCCCAGGTTGCAAAAGTTGGCATTACTGGAAACGGCCAATTGGTTAAATGGCTAACAAATTTACACATAATCCTTTTTGTGACTACACATTCAGTGATATGATTAATGACCCATGTTAAATAAATGTCATGTGTAGTGACAATCAGGGCTGGAAAAAATGGTAAAGTTCACGGGAAGCCTAATATGATTTCCCGCCGGGACCGTTTTTTAGCATAAATGAATTCTTTCTTCACCTCCAAATTGATTCCTAGGGTCCGGGAGGTTGGCGTTTCGAACCCGATTTCCGCACTCGATTTTCGGCAATTCCACGTTTTTTCCGCACGGATAAATTGGCATTTTCCGCGCCAAATAAGCGCTGAAATTCACCGAATCCAAGTAATTACTTACCTCCTGGTAGACAACCAATCAGTTACAGAAGTGTAAATCACTCGATCATGTCGTCATGTCGATCAAAAAAAAAAAGTCGCCTTACCTATAATTCCCTCCCTGACCCCTCTTTAAAATGTGTAATGAATACAAATATTCCCAAGCATGTCAATCATATTGGCATGCCCGACACTGTCTCGCCAATCGAATAGCGTTTTTTGTGTTTTTACCTTGTTCAGTATTTACAATAAAGCAATTACCTCGCCCCATGTGTAAATGGGAAAAAAATTCCCAAACCAAACCCACAAAGTAACATAGCTTCCAGTCTAATTGCAAGTAAACAAAAAACAACGTAAGTAAGTCAGAATTGATTTTAAAAAATAATTCCAGAAATGACTAACTATATTTGAATAAACCATCATGTGTTTTTATTAGCTAAATCGACATTTTAGCTTGAAAAAACTTACAAATGGCTGACGTGATATTTGACACAACAAATGTTTTAGAACTCAGGTTAGGAATCTTTCACCGGTATTGCAAATTTGTGATCAGAAATTACACATGGGTGATGTGATTACCTGTGGTCATGACTGAAGTCTGGATACAGTATAGTTGAAAGCTAGACTTGAGTGTGGAATTTCCCGGACCGTTTTTAATCATCCGTGTTATCCGCGAACCGCGGTACAGCAGTTCCGACCAGCGATTGGCTGTACGGAGCTCAGCTGGCCGGCAGATAACTACAAGAATTGAACCCGACGCAAAATTTAGGGAAATTGATTTATTTTATTATTTATTTTTTTGGAAAAAAGAGGGCTCAGGAGACACTTAGCATTGCATCTATTGACCCTCGGCCGTTTAGGGCACAAACTACCCTGTGACGTGTAGGGGTAAATTTGACTAAGAAAATAAATCGCGGTAAAAATTTGGGTGCCACGTTATGCCTTCCCCTAGTTGCTTAATTGGGCTACCAATTGCGGTATTGTCAACCATCAAACAGTCTACAGTTCTCCTATTCCTCCATCCAGGGCAAGGGGTAGAATTTCGGCGAGAATCCAGAGGGATAGATTCTCGCAAAGATTTTAGGTAAAATTGATTTGCGGGAATCAATGTGATTCTCGTATATCAACTTTAGAATTTAACACACTAGCGAATTAGATGATAACTGTTCTCCCACGTCACTCTGCTACGAAATTCTTACCCCTGCCAGGGGTTCGTATTTGATTAGTCCAAGGGTGTGCTCGGATTTACAAAATTAAATTTTAACATGCACCGGTGCTGTGGAACCAAGAACTTTTACATGCACATACAAAATCAATTTGGCATGTACACATATTAAAAATAGAGAATTTAACTCAGCAGTACAAACTGATCAGTTGTACTGCTAATCATTCATTACAATATATCAAAATATCAACTAGCAACACATTCTATTTGGTCTATTACTGTGTGTCACAGGAGCTAAAATTGACTCCTTTGGTTCGCCCCTATATTGCACAGTGGCATTGTAGGTTTCAGAGCTAATGCACAGAAGAAAATCCACATGCATTGTGCATGTGTGCACCCACGTAAAGTGAGCACTGGTCCAGGTTAGCAATCTAATATTTTTACCCCAAGTTGTGAAGAATTTGACAATGGCTGATGAAATGCGAAATCGTTGATTGTGTTCCCTTCACAGTCTTGAGTTGCTGCGAGATCCTGTGTCTACTAAATGCGATCACCAGTTCTGTAGGTAAGTTACTAGTTTACGACGTGTTTCCCAGTTTGTGATTATGATTATTAACACTGGGTAAGGCAAAAAGCAAGTTGGTCTCAGAAGGAGTGAGAAGAATGCACGCATTTTGTAATAAAATTGGATGATTCAGCCCAAAATTTATGGTCGGCTATGAGTTGAAAAAAAGATTGGGCGAGACGGCAGAGTCGAGCCCAAATTTTAAATCATAGCGAGACCAATAAATATGGGCGCCAATCATCCAATTTTATTCATTATCATGCGTAGGAGCCGATATTATCGCGTATCGGACCAACTCAAGAATGATAATGTGTAAAAATTGGTCTTTGACCATATTAATTTTTTTTTGTTTAGGTTTGTAACTCATTTGAATTTTTTTTATTTTACAATTTTTAAAAAAATGTAAATTTGGCCAAAAAAGTGGATAAATGCAATAAAAAAAATCCTGACTTCACCACTAACTCAAAATAAGAAATTTCAAATTAAAAAAAAACGGATTTTTGGCAGTGCGTTTTTTACATTTCTTCTGAGACAAACTTGTTTTTTTTTGGCCAAACAAGTCTTTTTTGGTTTCTTGTGTGGCCTACTTCTTCCCTTTGGTACTTATTTCATTTTAGACTTTGGGAACTTGAGCTCCAGCCAGAATAATTTTGTATAGTGCCAGTTTTATTGTTCCCCTCGGCCATTAACCCAACCCGGACCGGGTCGTTTTTGCCGGCCGACGGCCCACATGCAAACGAGGGGAAATATATTTTATATTTTAACGGCCCCAGATTGCAACGAGAGCCAAAGTTGGTTTCATTGCATCTCGGCCGTTTTACAGGCGGCACAGAAATAAGTAGCGTAAAGTCAATAACGGCCCAGATGCAACGAAAAACATTTCCGACCCGGTCCCGTTTTTTCGCTGCCGTCTCATTGCCTCTCGCCGTGTTAGGGTTAATGACCAAGAGATAGGCAATAATATTGTGATGTCTACATGTTGAGTGTCTAAAATGTATGCGGCCCTTGCATGGAAGGTAAATTATATGAATGGACATTTTGCTTGGTCCTCCTGATTTTCCAAGCATGCGAAGAATACAATACATGCACGTGGTTCACCTGAACATTTCAGGTAGTTCTACGGTGATTCTTGTATTCTCTGCATGCTTGGTTGTTCTATAACCATTGACCTGCACTGCAATCACCCTTATTAGTGTTCTATGGGTCTGGAATTCTTGTGTGCTCTATCTCAAAAACAAGGTGCTATAGGATCATGAACTTGTTTGATATGCCCCTCTTGGAGGTGTAAACATCAAGTTTGTGGGAAAAGAACCTTTTGACCTAATTAATTAAAGTCAAATTAAAGTTTGCATACACAGCCAGATCTTAATCACGGGTGTACTCTTACTCCGTGTACTCTTCGCTTACTCCAAGGGTACCTCTTGATGGCATATAGTTATTGATGCAGTACTACAACTACATGTAAACTACATGTATGTAAAGCAGTGGTCAGCACATGTGTTTTTAACAGTCTCGGCGTGTGTTGTGTGTGTGTGTACTTCTTCAAACCTATCTTTTAAAAAAAAACTTAAGGTTTTTTTTTTTTTTTTTTTTTTTTTTTTTTTTTTTTTTTTTTTTTTTTTACAAATTCAAAGTTTTTAACTTTTTTTTATTGATGTCTTTGTTTTGGTTTACCTTAGTTTCTGCATCCAGTCCTTGTTGGCAGCTCGCAAGAAACCCAGAGCACCATGTCCGCTGTGCAAGGAGCCCCTCACAAAAAGGTGTGAGATAAATATGTTTATGTTTTACATTTCCACAGGACTGCAAAATCCCTTCCTGATTACAAATGTCATCAGGGGAACAGATGCTCCCACTTCCCACACAAATTTTGTAATGTAATATCTTTTTCGAAAAGCAAAATTTATCCCAACGTCCATTAGGAAAGATCTTCCTCCTAGATCCCCACTTTTCCCACACATAGATTGATCATCAACAGAAGCTATGGGAAGATGGGTAATGATTTTTTAATTGTTAAGGCTGATGACAACTGTAACTTTGTGGTGTCTTCAAAAAGTGTATTGTACCATTCCACATTCCTCGAGTTTAAATTTACAGGTAAGATAAAACAGGTAAGGAGATCAGCTTTCTTGCAAAATTGTTAACCCTGCATTTATTGGAATCATTTTTTACACATTGACCAATTAGAACTCCATTCTTGATACAGTGGTAGAACATGTTGAAGTCTACAATTCGACCTTATTTGCATTAATTATGATAATACAGTACAGATCGAAATGAAGTAACCAGGCCACCCGCGGGAAAATTTGCGATGAAATCGCGGTGAAATCGCGGGGAACTCGTGAGAAAATTGCGATGAAAACACGGTTAACCCGCAAAATCATCGCGAGGAAATTGCGGGGAAATCGCGGTGGTTTCGCGGGGAAATCTTCGAAGAAGCCTCAGCCGATCCGACGGCCGCCGATTATCCATCGGGCCTCCCGGCCGTCATAGTGTGGTTGTGACAATCACCTGATACTTAGCTAAAATCCCAGTTATGCGCGTGAAATCCTCTGGATTCCAGTGATACATGTACCAGTATTTTTTGGTTCTGCCTCAAAATTAACGGGGGGAAATGCCGATCCAGCAACAACAACAAAAAAAAAAGCCTACCCAGATCAGATGGCAACTGTAATTTTTGTACATGTATAATGTTGTGACAATCTCCTGATATCCTACCTGATGGACTTACCGTTCCAATTGTCGAACTAGCTGGCTTCCCTTTCATCTAATGTAAATGTTTTCCCTTGTACTTTTAGTATATTATTCTTCTGTGCTTTTACTGCATGTACGTGCGGATGTATATTTGTATCGGTACGCACCGTCGGGTAGACGAGTGCCGCTGATACAAAAGCGTATGTTCAAATAAATAATAAATACTTGGCTAAAATCAATAATGATTTCAAGTGGCATATCGATTGTTGTGGACCCTCATATTGATTCGGTTAACACATTACACTAGTTTCCTTTCAAGCATCTCTGAGTGGTTGATCGCGGACATTTGATTCCGGTCATTTTAAATCAAGCCAGTAGCTGTTATAGCCACTTTTAACGATATTAACAGCCTTAATTCTGTTGTTTTTGTTTTTTCACTAAGGTATTGGTCCTTACAAGCATAAGACCACGTACTGGAAAATCGTCGATGATGTCATCCTATTTACACCCTATATGAAATCCCTCATTAGCGCTTTATAACCCCTTGGTGATGAAACTGGCTTGATGGCTTCTTGCCAATAAAATAGAAATAGAGATAAAGTAATGGGATTATGAAAATATTTTCAGAAACCAAAAAGATAAAAAAAGTAAAGCAAGCCGAAGAAAGAAAACGATACCGAAACGGTATTTAAGTATAGGTATTTTGTAATACCTGGGAAAAAAAACAGAATATATTAATTTATGACGGGAAAGTCAACTGTTTCTGGATATTCACGGCAAAGGACGCAAGTAATGGGGATTTATGAAAATATTTTAGAAACCAAAAAGATTAAAAAAATTTAAACGAAGCCGAAGAATCGATAGAAACAAACAAAAAATTTTTAAAAAAAGACGGCAAAGTAATGGGATAGTGAAATATTTTCAGAAACCAAAAGATAAAAAAAAATAAACGGTAAGCCGAAGAAATCGATCGGAAATCGAGGTATTACGGGTAGGTTGTAGTAACAGTTGTGGGGGGTGCTTGTCTTGTAACATTGATTGGTATGTCAAATATTTGTTCTACTTTTTTTGGAAAAAAGTATAAAAGAAGCCGAAGAAATCGATAGGAAATCGAGTAGTAGTCTTACGGTGAGGTTTGTAGTAATTTACACACTCGTCATTAAAAATTGGAACAATTTGTGGTTTTTTATAAAAAACATCGAGTAGGAAAAAGTAGGAAATAAAATTATAAATATTGAACCAATCAAATAACGTAACATGATTAAAAAATCTTTAAAAAAATTAAAAATAAAAGAATTTTTTTTTTTTTTTTTTTTTTAACAATTGCAAAAATATAAAAACAACTGAAATTACTATAAAATAACGAGACAATTAGAATCAAATACAACGGAAGCATGTTGAAAAAAACTTCACAAATCAAATAATAAACGACTGTACAAAATAATTGACAAGGCAGTAAGTAAATAGTCATACCAACCGAATTGGTCCCTTTTATATACACGAAGTAAGAATAAATATACATCGAAATAAGAAGAAATATCAAGAAATGAACAAATCAATCAAGACGGATCTGTTAAAAAATCTACGAAAAATGTCCCTTTATACTACATCGAAGGTATACATTATATAAATAACGAACATATGCTAATATTCAAATAAAAAACAAAGTTTACGAGTTGATTCGGAATATAGGCAGTGGGCGATTTGTATAAATCGGAATGACAATTTAGTGCGAAGCGTATCCTTTTATATCATTCAGAGGATCCTGGCGATTTCCACTCAGTACGGAAGGAAATCGATAATACGGCCAGTGCGTCGGCCAATCAGAACTCAGCGAGGTTGCTATGCACGCGCCGATTGTCAGTTCACGCAGTCGGTTGGTCGCGCTGGATCCTACCAATACATATAAATACCTCAATGACGGAGCCCCTAATCATTTTTTCATGATATAACGCAACAGAGACAGAAAAGGGTTACGTCAAATTATGAAAGAGGAGTTCACTATAGAATTCATAAGTCCCCAACAATATAAAAACTACAAAAAAAATTATGCCATATGGGGTTTGGGCGACTGTACCATTAATTATATAAATATAACGAGCATAGTGGTATACGTGGGCCAGGGAAATGCATCTTTTCTTTCACGTATTTTTATGCAATATAGACGGCTCTGTTCAGAGACACGGCGGATTTTTTTTCTATGAAATAATATTAGTTAATCACATATAAGCGAATAAATGCAATCTTTCTTATCAAGTTATTTATATTATAGTATTGTAGAAGGCTCGGTCGAAGAGGACGATCACATGTATATGAATTTCTATGTGGATGAAAAAAAATAAAAATGTTAATTTTATATATAAACAAAATATTATTTCACCAAACCAGCGGAGGGACTCGAACGATCATATGTTAGGAATTTGGGGCCGTTGAAGGGTTTGCTCTATTTTTTTTATAAAAACCAAAATGTCTTATTCAGCAAACCAAGAGGACTCGGTCGATATTTTTAATGAAATAGTATTACTACTAATTATTATAATACCCGGAACTCGGCCGATCACATTGGCTTAATGAAGTCGAAGGGAGTGAAGGGAGTTTTCTCTATGTAATTTTTATACTAAATTAAACAAAAGTTTTATTTCCCCAACCAAAGCTGAGGACTCGGACGTTATAGTTGTTATGAATTAGGGGCAGGTGAAGGGGTTTTCCCTAGTTTTTTTTAAAGAAATGTTTTATTCAGCAAAACCAAGAGGACTCTGGGCGATCTTTGTTATGTATTCGGACAGCTGATGGGGGTTTTTCTATTTTTTTTTACAGAACATTTATCATTCTTCTGTTGTAGATATGGCAGTCTTTAAAAAGACTATTTAATATTAATTGTGATTCTCTTCTTTTGTGAGTGGCTCTCAAAAGAACCTTTTAGTATCCTGTTGCTCTCCCTCCTCGTCGTATGACCTCTGGTATCACCTTCCGTAGAATGCTGATGTACTTCTGGCACTTCTGTGGAGTTACGCGCGGTGTTTCCCAAAAGGTCTTATCCCACGCGGGTAGCTGGTCCGGTTCTTCGGTTTCACGGATTTCCGCAAGTTAATGTTTTCATTCTGCCAAACTCTCAATAGGGTTCATGTCAGGAGACTCCGCCGGTGTCTTTGTCCAGGATCCGTTGTCTTCCATGAAGTGCTGAGCTGCCTTGGATGGTGTGTTTGGGTTGTCTTGCATGAAGCGGTGACCTTCCGGGTACGGTAACGCTACGAGAAGAAAATGTCTTGTAGTGTGTTCTCGAAGTATCTCTCAATGTAAAACTCCTTTCGCATGATTCCGTCAAATATACATATCATAGTTGCCCCACGACGAAGAAATCTGCCCACACGTGGCTTGGCCGGGTGTTTTGGGCGTGGTACAAGGTTGAGACAATGCCAGGCCGCCTTCGATGCATTCAGTATCAGGTTGGTAATCTCCAATTCGACGAAACCGAAGTCGCGTTGCACTCTCGTCTCAATGGTTGCATTCATCGGTGAAACTGAAAACAAAGTCGTGAAAAAGGTTCATTGTCTCCAAACATTTTTCTTGAATTACCGAATACGATTAATGCAGTTTCCAGTCGAATGAGTGCAGATCTGGATTTAGTTGTCACCATCAAGTTGCGTTCTCACTCTCCTTTATCAGCGATAACGCATATTCCACGCCTTTTCTGCTAAGAAAAGCTGTTGGAGATCGATACTGATGTTCTCTGCGTTGTTGGCTTCCCATGGAGTGGTCGATGAAGGATTGAAGAAACGATGTTCTTTGGGCAATTTTCTGCCTTTTCCTTCCAGTTCAGGCAAATTCCCAAGGCTTCCCCTGTTGTGCGAACTTATTGATGACCTTGCGAATACCAGCTGGCTGTAAGTTCCTCGACCCTCTTTAATTAGGCGAATACGAATTTGGCGACAAGAAAAGCCCATCCCGAATTCGTAAAACAACAATACGGCCACGCACGGCGTTGGAGATGTCATGATTGATTGAAGTGGAAATTGAATCTATCAGCTATGACGAAAGTATATATAGAAAACTATACTTGTTATCGCGTGTACGAGTATTTATATTGCATTGGGAGGATCGAGGCTGTCAAACCAAACGATGTGCGTGAAGTGACCAATCGGCGCGGAGCACAGGGATGTCTCGCTAAAAACTGATTGCCGGACTGTGCCGACCGTGTTATCGATTTCCGTAAAAGTGGAACTCGCCAGGATCCTCTGAAATGACAAAAATAGGGTCGACAGCGCAAAATATTAGCATTCTGCGCGCTTTGGTCTTTGTAGTTCAAAAAGGATCCATACCATGCTTGCAGCCATTCCGTAAAAGGGATACAGATTGCGCAACAATAGTGTGTATGGTAGATATGTTTTGTTTGTTTTCCCTGTAATATCACTTAAATGAATTTGATCGTGTAGTTGAAAGTTAATTGTATGGTGATGGCAGGTCATCGGCCTTGGAATCTTCATTCTGTTTTCGTTAATTGTTCGTCTAGTTGTTTTTTATCAATGAGAAATAAAGCTTGTGATGATGATACAAAATAATAAAGAAAAAGCCTATTCCGTAAAACGGCACAAAATTAACATTTATATTTAGTTTTTACGGGATTTATTACAGTTGATATGAAAAGAAAATCTAATTTAGTTACCTTGTAAAATGTTAATGCGCAAAAAATTAACATATACGAAAATGCCCACTATGTGTGTTCAAGTATTTGGCGAGACCACGTTTTTCGACGCGCGAGGACATTGGGGCCCAGATTGTCTCAGTTTTTGGTTACCCAAGTAAAAATAGGGTCTACGACCTTAAGTTAGTTTGTTTTATAGAGTCATTGCGGTCCCACGGATATTTCTAGTATTTAATACAATATCCACTCCGGGAACATTTACTGACATTTAAATACCAGACACACGCGGCTATAAGATTGAAGTATAAAAAATCCATTTGTGCGGAAACTTCGCACCAAACAAATCGAGAGGACTTTGTGTAATTATGTGTCTTCGTAATAGAATGGAGCATTGAGCGCGCATTAGGCTGTTGGAATTATGGCTATTACAATGAAAACCTGTAATGTGAGAAAAGGAATAAATATTGGACGAGTATGTTAGAATAAAAAATACATCTTCATGCCGAACGTGATAGAATGTTTGGACTTGTGTTTCGAGGGTGGCCTACAGTAAGACGGGTTAGTCGTTATTTTGTGTTATTAACTCTCAGATAAAAGTGAAATCTTCCCGTATGTTCAAAAATGATTCTTGTCCATTGGTAATCGGAAATAAAAACAACATAATCCTATGTTCAAAACAGTTTGCCTTTGTATTGTTATGAGGGATTTAGAAATATTAGACAAAGAAATACCAAATGAAACCGTTTACACTAACAGTTTCGTATGGTTCGACTGGTGTTTGATTCCCGCCGCAAACGTGAGACATCTTCACTGCTCCAAACCAATAAGTTTTATTGTCTGCTACGATAGTACGATATACTACTCATTGACTCAAACAACACATTCTCGAATTTGTTCAGGGCCGTCCACTATTTTGAAATACAGCATTTGTTTATTGGACTTCTATTTCTTAAACGCGGCAACAGATTGAAACATGGATATAAACATCACCATTAGGGTCATGTGTAGATTCTACGAAGCACGGACATGTAATAATCAAGCCTGATATAGTGTCATTATAAGGAAATCGGGTACAGTCACATTGCGTAGAATTATGTGCTTTGCTGCAGTGACATCTAGTTGAAGTGGAGTTTCGTAATTCATGGAAACGGATGGAGCTTCTCTATGATCATCCGAGGCTGCTTTCATCGCAAAACCACCGCAAACTCCCCGCTAACTTCGGCGGCCGTCGGGTATTAGTCTCACCGCGGTGATCGGAAGCATGGTTGTTGACCTCGTCAGCCCCCGCGATATATCGCGATGAATTTGCGGGGTTTGGCAACGGGTGAACCAGCTCGCGATGAATTTGCGGTGATGATGAAATCGCAGGGCAATTGCAGGGGAATCGCGGGAAATTGGTTAATTCATTCGATCTGTACTTTGTAAGCGCATTTTCATGTTGTCCAAAATAACAATGTGAAACTTAAAGGTGGGGTGGCCTGATGAAGAATATGAAGTTTATCTTTTACTTAGAAGGGCTTCACTCCAAAAACCCCATCTCTAAAGTTTTGCGCCGATATTGCAATCCGTTTTGATGCGAGAGCAAAAACGTGATTTTGTGTAAGCCCCATAAGTACCCTGTGTAAAATTTATATTGGTCGACCAAAATGGGCACATTTTCGCTCATAACTTCCAAACCAAACATCTTGGCTCTAAGATTCACAGGGGAAAGGAGAAAAAAATAAGTAGCTTTCTCTGATACCAAAAGTTGACCACTTCCGGTCATCTGGTGCTTCTGGGGATGAGGCTATTAGCTATCGGGCCATGGAACTGTAATCGAAATAAGTCTGTGTATCAGGGGGTAACATTTACAAATCAAAAAAAGTCATCTGGGATCAAATGCAACAGAGGCCAAATCAAATAATGGTTTCTTGTCCCCGTTGCAAACCCACTGACATTCCAGGTAATCGAGTATTGTTTTTAAATTTGACAAGCAAAGGAGAAGGTACAAATTTAGAAGCTGAAAATAATTTTTTTACCCCCATAGGTCAATGATGATTAGCTGGTTAACCCTGAATTCAAAAATATTTGGAAATATTAATATCTTTAAAAAATCATGAAAATTCAAGCCTGTAAAAATATTCGGATATGAATTTTTATGATGTATTCAGGAAAAAAAAACAGTGTAATTGGTCTGTTGGGTCACTCGGGAGACTATCATTTACATATACAATAAATGCAATTTCTGCCGGCCTCTACAATCGGCTGTCCGATGCCTGGGCTTTGGTAAATTCTCTCAGGCCATTCAATATTGTTACCACCGTTCGATCGGGCTATTGAATATTTTAAGAAAGAAAACTGGTCACTCAATTTAGTGACAGGGAGGAGATTTTAGGATCAAATTCTCTTCAAATTGCTCTAAATCGGTTGAGACCGACATACCGAATAACATTGAAGGTTTATTGGACAAAACAAGTACAAAAGGAAAAACGCAAACCTTGTTTGAATTGCACTACTCTAATCGTTACAATAGAAAAAAAAACTGTTCTTTGAATTTCGGTCGTGCCACAAATCATTATCTTATTAAATAAAGAAGGGGGAATTTCGGCTTATTCACTTTATGTGATCTAATACATTGGTAAGCATTCCCTAAATTGCAAATACCGGGTTAAAAAAAAATGGGTCGCTTCTTTATGGAAATGTCCCTCATATGTCTTCTTTTAAAATTTGTTAAATCACATTTGGAAAAATATACGCGATTTGATGGAGTTATAGCACAGTTGTCATTAATCTCCATAAATCCACCTGTGTTTTTACCCACATTCTCTTGTTTATGTACAGAGTTTTAACAAAGAACGAGCCATATTGAATGAGATTGTGAATGCTGTGAGAGGAGTAGCTGATGCCATAGAACAAGACACGGGCATAAGATGTGAGTTAATATAATCGCTAACAATTACAACTTTGGGTTAATATCTGGAGTCAAATGCACAAAAAAGTTTTGAACACATCATGTCTTGAGGTTTCAAATGCGTTGGCTGTTCCAACACATCCACTAGTGGTGGTGGGCAAAAAGCGAAGTATTTTGGAAGAGTAGGAATCTGTGGGAAAAATGGGTGCTTAGCATGGCAACTGCCATTCCACAATCAGGCATAAGTTACCAGGCACATGACTTGTGTGGCGAATAGTGCAAAAGTCGGCCTCTCAATTCAACACACTATACAAGGGAGCGATTTGATCTATGCGTTCTTGTTACCTCTCTAAACTTTGCTGTTTTACCAGTCTCCAGCCAGATATTTTCAATATCTGACATTCATATTATTAGTGAATCCATGGTCACACAAAACATAATGAAGATTGGGAGCGGTAAATTTAAACGGCGGACGGTTAATGGTACAGGCCAAGCCCATTATATACGTAACCTTACAGATGGAAAAAACGCACCTTCTCATTGATTTGCCAGGTGACACTCATTATAAAATGACTCTTTGACATCAAGAAACCATCATCATGCATGTGGTTTGTCGATAGTTTACCGTTGCAAAGAATTTAGCCACAATGTTTTTTGCAGACTTTTTAATTATGGCATACAAATTCACATGGGCAATTTGTATGTTCTTAGTTGCTATGCGAGTGAAAGTGTTGAAGTTTTAACACTGCAGTTAATGCCCAGTTTCAATCGCTTCATTTTGTATTGCATTGGTAACGACAAAAATAAGTGTGTGGTGTCAATTCTAAATGATGGTAACAGGAACGGTCAGAAGAAAGCTTTGATCGCATAATGTCAAAGTTTGTTACCCTCTGAAAATCCAATAAGATTAATTAAAACTTCCACAAATCTATGTTCAGGGGCTGGGTGTTTTGATCCAATCCCATGATGCATTGCAATGTGTCTAACTGTACTAAAAACACCAGCGAGTACTTAACCGGAAATTAACAGATTTCGGGATTTTTGGTCCATTAAAATAATAAAAAAAAAAATCGGAGGAATGGAAATAAAAAAAATATATATTTGTTTTTCAATCGTGAGGATCAATTGTTATTGAGAAAGGTAAAACAACCATCAAAAACCCAAGTTGTAAGTACCAAATTTTTTTTTAGAGAAGGGGGGTCTTGACCCTAAAATCCACGCTAAAAATACGTCCGGAGCGCACTGGAGCTACGCTAACATTTGGCTTTCGTCGGTTCAAATTTTGGATTTTCAGGAAATGGGACTACTCTCTGTGGAATATCTGAAACACATGTTAGTACTTAGGGATAAACGTGCTCCTCAAAGAAGTTTAAAGACAATCACACTTTTGATCATATATTAAATTTGTTAAGTGCTAGTGCTTTGTGGGCTAAAAATTTGTGTGTAAAAGTCAAGAGTTTATGTGTTAAGAGCAGAATTTTTGGACCTAATTGAGGCGAAATCCCAAAACCAGGGCATTGTGGGATTGACCCGATAAAAGAGCATTGCATTGGAGTTTGTGTTGGATCATCCCTTGTTCTTATTGAATTGTTTATAGGTACACCACCAAAGGGACCGCCTAGACTGTCACAATCTAGATCACCCAGTCCAGCGGCTCTACCAACTGAAAAACTCGAGAAAACAAAAGAAGCAAGAAGCAAAGCAAAAAAGAAAAAGGGAGGGCTTTGCAATTGGCCAGTTCCTTTTCAGTAAAAAAGACTGATTTTTGCATGAAATAAAAGGGAATATGATATTCTTGTGCGAGGCCACATGTAGGGGACACAAGTTAATCCCAATTATCTTTCAAGTTTTGCTCTGTTTTATCTAATGAATTGAAAGTACATAGTCACTTGTCAAAACATGTATTTTATTGTATAATTAGACATTGTAGACCTCACTAAAGCAGGCAACTAACAAAATGTATTTCCAAAGACCAGCAATCACTTTTATTTTAGTTTCATGTTATCGAAAATATGGCTGATTTGTGCAAATGGAAAAACTTGTGTCCCCTAGGCCTATGTGTAGAAATTTTAACACCAAAACTTACTTACAATCATGTTCAACTAATCAGTGTTCTTACTGGAAAAGGGGATTGCTTACAACATAGTGCCCATGGTGGCACCAGACTTCTTTTTACGGGGGCGGGGGGGGGGGGGGGGGGGGGGGAGTGATGAGATTATTGGGGACATCCACAATTTTGCGATTTTTTAACCAATTTTGGAAATTTCAAAAAATAAAAAAAGTAAAAAAAATGTTCATGATTTTTGGCCCAAAATTGCTGATCCCCCCCCCCCCCCCATGTTTGATGGTCCAAAAGGACCCTCTCTGGGATTAAGTTAAAAAAAGGGGGTCCTTGTGATAATCTGATTTCATGTAGGACTTAATGTCCTTAACCATTTTTGTCATGTTTGAAGTCTGTCTGGTCCTAATAAACAAAGCTGATCTGATTCTGTTAATCTTTCTACCATGCAGAACAGACCAAGGAGCAGGAACAAGGGCCGAATGTACGAACATACCCCAAAACAAAATCTGCCACGCAAGTACAGGTTTAAGACAGGTTTACATTGACAGTGACCAATCAGAGAGTGAAGGACATGAAATTCAACTGGCAACAACAAACACCAATATCAGGTAAAAGAAAGAGTTTGTGCTAATATTTTAGGCTGCACACAAATTTAAAAAAAAAAAAACAATTCTTTTGATAAAATGTCTGCAGGAAATTGTTAATGTGCTTGAATATTTTCCTCACGATACTTCTTCGGACCTAGCTACTAATCATGAAAATCCAGACTTTTGAGGAAAAAGTTATCTAGAAATTCAATTTTGTGGACAGCATCCTAATATACAAAACACTCACCTAGGAGATCTGGCCTAAAAGTTTCTGTATTTCCTAACAAATTCCACATTTTAGGCCAAGCCATAAAGTCAGATGGCAGATGAGATCGGTTGAGTCATGGTATTAACCGACACATCAGGCTATTCCAGATGAATTCCGTATGCCCTAAGGAATTACATTTGAGTGCATGCTTCCATTCTACTGGAATGGGACTTTTTATTTTGTTCAGGCAGAAGTATGAAAGGTATCATAGCACTTTACATATTTATTTTGCAAACATATTACGCAAACCAATTTCAGACACTTGAAGCTGCGATGCACACGTTTAACACTGCTTGAAAGTCATATCATTGCATTATACCTATGGGTATACAAAGTATAGAAGAGACATGCAATGCATACATATATGTTTACAGAGGGAACTCACACTTTGTGAACCTCATGCTTTGTGAACCTATTTTACAGAAATATATATATATATATTGGGAAAAATATAACACATGTCACTTGTTTGTTTCTTCTGTGTACTTTTTGCAGTTCATCCTTCCCAGTTTCTACCCGTGGCAAGGGCAAGAAGGGCAGAAATCAACCTGCAAGGAGAACATGCAGAAACCACCAGGATGAGGAAGAACCATCTGATGTCTCAAGGAACCATGAGTCTTCCAAGAATGCCCGCAATTCTATGCTCAATGAACTTGGATCTGATACATTAGGTAAAACATTGCAAGAACAGGTTCACGGTATCAGTGCTTATAAAACACAAGATCGCAAAGAGACTTCAATGAGAAAAGATGGAGCATTACCTGGCATCCAGGAAAGTAACTTGCTAGAAATACTTGATGAAGGTTCACTTGGAGACAATGAAGGAAGAGGTAAGATCAATACCAATGGAGAAGTTCCTGACGAAGAGAATTCTCTGCCAGGTAACACAGAATTGGTGGCCGACATTTTTGGTTTGTCACCCTCTTCTCAGAATCAGAGGACAGAGTCACTGCAGGTCATTAATCTTGTAGACAATAATACCCATTGTCCAGATGTAGATGATGGACAGCCACCTGTTATGGAAGATGGACAGCCACCTGTTACGGCAGAGTTAAAAGATAAAGGAAACAAAGATGTTGATGAGAAGCAGGTCGAGGAAAAGAGGACAGATGCAAGGTTGGTCACAAAAGTTAACATCAGTGATGGTAAAGAGAACTCGCAGCTTCCACCTGAAGGCGATCCCTATGAATTCATTCCAAGTCAGCGTACACCAAGGAAGGTAAAATCAAAGACTGGGAGGAGACGAAAGACGGGGCAGACTGCAGGAGGGGTGTCATACACAAGTGGAAAATTGAAGAGGTTTGGAAAGAAAGGAACTGGTAATTTTCAGGTAACTGGTGCTCAGGGGACAGTTGAAAAAGCTTCAAAAAGAAAAACTGGTGGTAAGAAGAAGTCCTGCAGTTCAGATACAGATAAAGAAATTGCAGTTATTGATGAAGATGAAATCACACACCATCTTGAAGGAACTAAAAAGACACATTCAAACAAGACAAAGCCTACTGACGTTAATTCCTCTAAAGGTGACAAGCCATGTGAATCTCAAAATGATATGAATGAAATTGAGATAACCATCAATGATAGTCCTCAAAAAGGTGTCCCTGCTGAAAGCACTGGAAACATGAGAATTGAAGGTTTGTTTGCTTCTCAAGCTACAAATGATAGCTGCGATTTAGATGAAGATAGGGGTCTACCTCTGTATGACTATGGTGACAGTTCTGATGAAGAAACAACAGTATGTTCTGATGGGTCGTACAAACCGGGTGGTAGAGTCTTAAGAAGAGGTGTTGGAATGAATGAGCCTGGCAAAATGGTTACCAGAAGGCAGAAGCTTACCAAGACCAAGGAGCTTGAAAGTAATGACGCTGATGAAAGCAGCACATCTGCTAATGAAGAGAAATCTGGTCCATCATTACGAAAGAGAAAGAATGTGAAACTGGGTGAGAGGAGATCAACAAGAGCAAGAAATAAGCAAGCTGCTTCTGATTCATCATATTCCAAAAATGATCTTGAAGATGGTGATGGTGAATTAGAGGTGTCTTACATCCAGGAGCATCTTCAGGAATGTGATGACGAGAGATTGTATATTGATGGTGACAGCCAAAGAGTGCATGACGATAATAAAGGAGGAAAACAACAAATACTTAAGAATGCTTCTGCAACTAAAACTAATGAAACCGAACAATACCAGCAGTCTGCATTAGAGGGCACTAACAATAAAAATTTGAGTCATGATATGCATCAGCATGGACGCAAGAAATTGAGAAAGGGTATTGACGATATTCAAGGAAAATCATCAAAATCAATTCATTCACCTATAGCGAACAAAGTAAATTCCAGAGAGGACCAGCAGACCTTGATTTCTAGTGATGTTCGAGAAGAACCAATCATCATAGAAGATGATGAGGAGCATGATAAAACTCATCCAGGCAAGGAACGTTCATCTGCAAATGAGATGAGTAACCCATTCAAGAAACCATCGACAAATCTACTTAAGAAGAGCAGGTTGCAACTGAAGTCAAAAACAAGATTTAGCAACTAACTCTGCAACATCAAACAAAGAAACAGAGACAAATCTGGAAGCATCGGGTTTGAGACTGAACAATGACAATGCAAGGCAGTTTCAAGATCCAGATGAAGGGGAATTGACCCTTGTCGACTCTCAAAGAGAAAGGAAGAAGAGAAGTCCTGGTGGAGCAAAAATTTTCTTTAGTGCTTCTAAAATGGTTCAGTATTAGCCTGAACAAAAGATCACACATTCAAAAATAACAACCAATACAAGGGATTACAATTGGTCATGACATGATGGTAAGTGACATGATGGTGGTGACGATGACGTAGTGACAGATGACATCACCTTGGCAATGTGTTTGGAGATGGTGCAAAATGGCTCTTGGACATCGAGATGACCCAGTGATGGACTCGATGAAGAGAAGATGGACATAAGTGATGTTCAAGAAATTTCTGCAAGTGATGATGATTTAATCAAAATTGATGAGCAGAAGAAAGATGAACAATCAAAGAATGCCCTTAATAAGGTAAAAGAAAAATCACTAGTTCAACCAAATCAAAATCTTCCAAAACTTGTATCTGATGAGGAAGTTCTCGCATCAGAAGATGGACAAAAGAGAACTACAAGGAAGAGTAGCAGGGACAGAAGGGGCAGATCAAAGTCAGAAGATCCATCAGAACTGCATCAGTTGAATAAGCAATTGTCACCTAAGAAATCTAATAGAGCAAGTCATCCCTTCCAAAGAAGATCTAGAGGAAAACCATGAAATTGGTAATGTGACCGAGAGAAGATCAAGGTGCTCTGCAAAGAAATCAGAGATAGAAGTTGTTCAAGTTAGAGATCTAACCAAAATATCTGGCCAAACTGATATCAAACAAGTTAATGAAAAAGATACCAAGCCTGTAAAGAGGTCTTCAAGAAGCCGTAGTAGAGAGGATACCAAGGCAAATAAACGAAGTTTTGTGGTATCTGCAAACCAAATACAGATGTACCAGCTGAAAATTTCAAAACTTCAAAGGAATCGCCTAAAGTGAGTGGAAAGGAAAACGGAACAAGAAATAAGGAAGTTGGAGAGAGATGTCAAGATACTTATGGCAACAACTTAAACCAAGATGTTACCCAGGACCAAGAAAATGTGCCTCCAGTGAAGAGTGACTATGAGATAGCGCTGGAATTGGCCCAGGACCAAAGTTGTAAAGACAAAGAAATTCAAGAAAAAGTGACTCCAGTGAAGAGTGACTGGGAAATAGCACTGGAATTGGCCCAGGACCAAAGTTGTAAAGACAAAGAAATTCAAGAAAAAGTGACTCCAGTGAAGAGTGACTGGGAAATAGCACTGGAATTGGCCCGGGAGTTCGATACAGAGCCCAGACAGTTTCGCTTGAGATCTGGACAAAAGATATCAGACGAATTAGCAGGAAATAGGTCGTCTAGAGGAAATGGAAGAAGAAAGCCTGAGTTGTCTTTGTCAAATGTCCCTACCACAATCCATGCAAAAGATATAGCAGAAAAGCCAAGGAAATCTCAGTGGGAGAATTTGAATGATATTGAGAGTTTCACAACTGAGGATAGTGAGAGTACGAAATCAACTGAAAGTCAACCACATGATGTCAGGCAACCTGTTAAACAATCAGATGCAACTCTTCATGTCTCTAGTAAAGAAAGAAGTTCAAAGAAGTCTAAACTACAGTCTAAGAAGAGATTGCAAAATCATGAACCAAATGCTGAAAAAGTACCAGAAAATGAACAACATTCTGGAAATGTCAATACTACTATCCAGAAAAATAGTGACGAAAAAGGTGCTAAGAAGAATAAGAAGGGGTCAGAATTTGAGGAAGACCATAATCAGCTTAAAGAACCAAAACAAGTTATTCCAGAAACACCACTACTTCCTGAAATTCAAATATCTAGTTCTATGGACCAGGAGTCGAATTTGGAAAAGGGAGCTAGTACTAGGAGGAGGTCTTTACGTGGTAGAGTTTCTTTGCCGACTTCCAAGGAACTAGAAGAAGCAGCTTTGACATTGTCCAAAGATCTCATAAAATCAAATCAGATGACTTCATCTTTGAAACAAGCTACTCAGCAGCCAGGTAAGTCTCCAAAGATCATCCCACAAACTCCAATGGTTGATTTATCAGAGGCAACCAACTTTGATTTAGAAAAAGACATAGTTCTTGGAGATGGTGAGATGTCTTCAAAAGGCAGTAAGCCTGCAAAAAGAAGGACCCAGTCTTTCAATTTGCCTGCCAATATGACAGATGATTCCACTGATGATGATGTTCCAGCCAAAAATTTGAAAGGTGTCTCTGGTGAAAAACAGACTACAATAACCAGACCACCTATAAAGAGTTCTAGAAGAAGAAATAGATCTCAATCGTGTCATATTGAAGTTGAAACATTTGAAAAATCAGAAAGTAAAGAAAGACCTTTAAGAAGGTCGGGAAGAAACCGAAGCACACCACAGTCCAGTGATGCTGAAGTCATGGACCATGAAATCTCAAAGAATTTTGAAAGGAAAATCTCACCTACACAAAGAAATAATAATACCACTGATAAAAGCTTAAGTCACTGCAAAGAAAAGGCAGAAATGATCAGAAAACAGCAGAACATAACCAAGTCAAGTGATACTGAAAATGAGCTGAATATTTCTGCAAGTGGGGAGAGAAAGAATAGATCCCAAACCACGCAGCGTAAAGGCCATATGAATGAAAGTAAGAAGACGTCTCGTAGTGGAACACTGTCAAGAAGAGCAACCAGAGTGTCAGATTCAAGTGAAGCAGAAAACACAGATCAGGATGGCTCTTGGAGAAAAGACAAGATAGTAAAATCAAGAGACCAACGAAAGAAGAAAGTTTCTCCCATCAACAGACCATTAAGAAGATCAGGAAGAGGAAAAAGTACACCTCAGTCAAGTGATGCTGAAAGTATCAATCTGGAAAGTGCTAGAACTCCAAAGAAAGAAAGCAAGGAAACACCAGTATTTACTGCACCTTCTAATAAAAAGCAGATAATTGGCCAAAAAAATTTTTCAAAACCAGAGACGCTGCAGCAAAAAGACGAGCAACCTGGTCAAATTTCTAACAAAGGAGATTCAAAGATTTGTCTCAATTCCCCAGAGAAATCAAGCAGTGTTCCAGCTCATTTGAAGTTAATTAGAAAATCTCCAAGATTGAGCGCTCCTTCTCCATCAAATTCCAAGAAACGAGCCAAAGCAGATTTCCCCCAAGCAAATTCTGTGACGTTATTTTCTGAAGAGGATAGTGTGTCAAAAAAAGAGAGTGGAAAGGCAACTACAGCAAAGGATGCTGGGAAGGGAAGTGATACAACAGAGTCCATTGAGATTGAAGTCAGCAATGAAGAATATGAGCAGGAAAATCCAGGTTAGTAGAATCTCCTTGATTAATGAATTCATTTTTGGGGGGGATGACTTAAAGGTGTGTGCTCCAATCATATTTGGGACCCCCGATTTACCCGGAAGTAGTACCAACTTTTCTCCTTGTCGTCCTAGAATTTCAGCTTCCAAATACCTTTCTTTCCCAAGATACAGACAAAACACTGTTGTTCTAATGGTTAAACATCAATATTAGTACACTAGTGAATAGGGCCTTGCAATGTACATTATCGCTTCTACTATCAGAACCGCAAGTTTGTGTTACAAAATACTTGCTGGTAAGTGTATGCTAGTGCCAGGCTCTCATATCAAGTAGAGAACCAGATGCACATAAATCGGAACAAGCACCTTTAAAGGCATATGCAGATTTTTGCATACTACCAAGTATAGATATCCTAACATACCCTACAAGTGATAAGATCAAAATCAACCAAATAAGGACAGCATCGTGACCACAAATCAAGCAAAACATTTGTTTTATTTATGCTTTAGTTGAAAAGGACAATTCAAAAAGGAAGGTTGTTTTTAGGTCGTCTGTTGAAATTGTAAAGACCATATGGCAGCCAGGGGCGGCACCAGGGCAAAATCGTAGGAGCAAAACCTTACACAATTAACTCATATAGGTAAAAACCTAATTTTTACACAATTTATTGCTTAAGACCCCTGTTTTTCCTGAATTTTGACATTCTTGGGGGGACCGCACTCCCTGGCATGCTCAGACAAGAGCTCTTATGTGGGGCAACAGATGAGGTCAAAAGTCATTCAGGGGTCACTTAGGGTCATTCTGTCATAATCTGACCACATAATCAGATGACCTATATGGGACCAATTTTTATTAGTTAAAAAAATCCCAGGGAAAAAAGAATGTGCTTAAATTAAATTTGTTTCCTTTTTTTTCAATATGAAGGAATTGAAAACCTGACGTAGAGTTTTTTTTTCTGAATATGAAAAAGGTCATGCAATTATGATTGTGATCATGGAAATTCAAAGATGTAGTATCACTAAAAATCCTGAAAGTGGTGAAAAAAAATCCTGAAAAAGTGTATGAATTAGACAAAAGTGCCCAAATCAGCCTGAAAAATAAATAAAAATGCAGAAATTTGGACTAATCAGGTTTTTTTCCCTGAAATTATCAAATTTCCTTAAAGCTGGCATCTCTAAAAATGGATTATTTTATTTTCAGTTTCAAAATGTGAGCACACATTTTCCTGTGAAAAAAAAGAATGCTGGAGAGAGAAAAAAGGGCATGTTTGCTGCAGGGTTAATGCATGTGGTCATTAGACAAAGAAGTTAATTAATATGGCTTTAAAAATAAATTTTACCATTTTTGTTGTATATTTACATTTCTGTATATTACTTTTTCAGATGTCCAGCTACTCCCTAAGCAACAGGAAGACAACAAAGACAACCTGCCACTGCCACCTCAAGTTACGACTATCAATGAAAAGTTCATAACAAGGAGAAGCAAAAACAAGTTGAGACGGAACAAAAAGCAACAATCGGACAATTCTTCGACAAATACAACCAAGACATCTACTTCTGGAACTGAAACAGAGGCTATGAGTATGTCGAGTGATGGCGGTGAAAGTGTTAATACAAATACTGTCGGCCCTACTCCCCGACTAACAAGAAAGTCGTTGGATAAAATGGAGGAAAAGGTACAGCAACAGGAGGACAAGAAAAATGTTCAGAAACACAAGTCAGATAAGAGCGTTTCAGGGTCAGAAACTGAATCACTATGTTCACCCCTTGGCTCCGAGAGTGACATCTTTAGATATTCTGATTTGAGTCCCAACAATGGTGTAAGTGGAAATTTAGAAAAGGGAAAACCATCTCAGAAAGAAATGATGACACTGAGGATAAGACTCATGAAGCAGTTGATGTAGAAAAGCAGGAAGGATCAGAGGCAGTCCAAGATGTTGTTCAGGATACAGAAACCAGTCCACACTTAGGAAGTGAAAACATGGCAACATGTGGTAGCTCCTTACAGAGTGAACCATTGTTAGTACCACCACCCCGTCATTATCAAGATCATTTTGTACCAGTGGAAGGGAATAAAGAGATACTCATAAGTGAAGCAGCCAGTGTAGAGGAACCCAAGAAAGATGAGAGTGGTGCTAGAAGGCGGAAGTCTAAAAGAAAGAGTTTTACACTGGGTGTTCAGTAGTCCAGTGTGGTGAGGCAACAAAGTAATAAAGAAAAAAGTGGGAAAAGGAAATGGATGTGATGATGATGTCGCAAGATCGGGAGAGGGAGAATAGAAGTGCCGGCCTTGAGGCCGGGTCAGGAAGAGGAAGAAGGTCCAGACAGCAACCCAGAATGGATTGGAGAGGTGAAGGAGCGGCGGCAAGAAAAATGGATGCATCACCATTAGATATCAATCAATTCACAAATATTTCTACCGAGACAAACAGAAGTGCTCCAATATAGTATTGAAATCTGTTGCTTCAGGTAAATTGGACAAAGATGACAGACATTCAGGGCCAGCAGGACTCCTTGCAGACGAGGCGAAGAAGTCGTACAAGTGGATCCAGGACATGGCAGCCGCACAAATAGCCCAAGCAAGAAATGTTAGTGCTGTACAAGCCACAGATGGTGCATTGGTTTGAAGTTCTAAGTATGCTAAGCTGACCAGAGACGTCTCAGAAAGACGATAGTAAGCTCGTAGTCCTCCCCTGAAAAGAAGCAAAGTCCTCAAAATTATTGGTAGTATAGTACTTTTACTCCACCACCCCAAATGACAGCTGTGACATCCACTAGACGCCAGTTTAAGAAGATAAGACATTTCATCTAACACCAGCAGTGTCATTGAGAACGGAGAAAGTATCATCTCAAGTAATATAATCAGCTTCTCTGGAAGAGGAGGACCATGAGATGTAATTGGGTCTTTAATTTGGAACTCAAAATAGAAGTCAGCAAGAAATTAAGCAGCCGGAACAGAAGAAGAGTATCTCCTCCCAAAAAACAGGCTTTCGTACAAAAAGACATCGGTTACCAAGGAGATGTTCAAAGACTCTAATGATGATGAGCAAGATGTTCTAAATGGGTTCTCAGTTGTACCCCCCCCCTGTTTGGTAGTTGATTCCCCAACTCATAATCAGATCATGATGTGGAGATGATTTCAGCAGAATCTGAGGAGGATAAAGTTAAAGAATGCCCTGCTCCTGGCGACCCTGAAAATTCCTCAATCATCACAGCCTTTCTTCAGAACATGGTGATGAAAAAAGTAAATTGATCAAATATTAAGTCAATCTTGTTCATCAATCATCAAATGCCAAGAAATTCTGAACTATCACCCCAATTCAGAAGACCATCTGCAAATGGAAATGCCGACAGAACAAGAACTCCCAAGTCTAAGTCTAATAGAAAGAATGACTGGATAAATAGCATCTGAAGAAAATTTGAAGGGTTCAGGCCAGAAGTCGCATTCAACAGGATCTGCTTTACACCGCATGCTGGCAAGTGGTGCTTCTACATAAGCCCAGATTAACTTTCAACACACCAATCATGGGTAGACGGCCAGAGAAATCAGGTATAGAACAGAGTGTTCACCAGTCCCAAACGTAATTCTAGAAGGCCATCACAAAATAGTGGTACTGGTAGAAAAATCTGGTGATGAAAGTAATTCATGTAATCACAAGTAAGTCATTGATGGATGGATGATGGATGCATCAAACAATAAGAGAAAAGGGCAATGATGTGTTTTCAGATGTTCCCCAGGAAAGTCAATAAAGAAAATAAGAAGAACCTCAGAAGTTAAGTGACCATCGATCTGAGTGATTGCGATGGTAGATGGAGACTATGACTTGCTGTTTGAAGAAGACGAGGTCCATGACTTAACACTGTAAGCGTGTGATGGAAAGAAAAGAGGAGGGATAGATGGAAGGGGGCAATGATTGTGGATGATGTTTGAGAATTGAAGAAGAAGTTCCAAAATGACACTAATGTTGAAGAGGGTATGGTGCCTAAATCTTCCAGGCAACAGCAGCATTCAAAGATGGTAAATCAACTATTGACGCGGATGCCATGCTGGAAACAAATGATGTGGTGGAAAGCAGGAAGGAGAGGATGAAACAAGTGATGTTGGGGAAGTACAAGACGCTAGAAAGAGCAAGCAAGAAGAGGAGAGTGATGGTGAAGCAATGGAAATGGGAAGTGAAGATGTTTGAGTTGTGAGGTGTTGGAAGAGGAAAGTTCTTCAAGAAAAAGGAAGGCAAGCTCGATGTACAACCAGTGATGTCGTCAAGGAAAGGAAATAATGGAAGATTGCGGAAACCACAGAAGGGAGGAGGAAGGATGAGATGATTGATCCCACCTACACCACCTTGCTGCCAACACAACCATATCCTCTTTAACCAAGTCTCATATTGGGTCCAAAACGGTCCTTTATTACTTCCAATACCCGGCAAACCCATTCACCGTACCACAAAGCAACTCCATTCTTCAAAACCTCATTCTGCCAAACAGGCTTCAAAGAGCTTCGTTTTCAAGCATCCCTCCAAAACCCATTCACAAAGAGTCGAACGAAAGCCCAAACCTGCCCGGGTATGTACCTCCACCATGACGGGGTAAGATGGAGTTAAGCTTGGAGAACATTCAAAAAAATATAAAGATCAAGACGTAACCATCTGGAAAGAAATGGAAGCATCTATTGAACCTCAGAGTTAGAGAGAGTCACATGCTTGAGCTTATTTTGCAATGCAACTGATAATGCTATGGACTTGAAATATATACCCGAGAAAAGTCAGATGAAAAAGCCCAGAAAGGGGACACATCCCCACAATCCAATGTCTAGGATAGAGGGAAATTCAATCAGAAGATGCTTCAGATGCAGAAGATGTTTCTGGGAAACAAGAACCACCTTAGTGGAACGTAAGAGGAGGAGACGGCGGCACACGGCAGAGAGGCTGCAGGGGTCGAAGTCGACTGAGAATGGAGATGAGGAGGAAGAACTGATTGCTTGTCCTTTTTAGGACAGCCTGAGGATCCGGGTAAGACGTTATCTTTTGGCTAGTTCACAGGTTGTGTTTGTTCCGATGTCTTTGAACCTCCCAAGATGTACCTGGAGTACGGGTGACCCAATAAAAACTGTGCCCAAAATGAAGTGATATTTTTCCCTTTTTCTTTAATTGATATCTGTGGATTTGTTTATCATAAAGATGTTTAATTTGAGCATCTTGGCCTGAAAATGTGTCATTTTGGTTGAAGTGGTTTTCAGGATATGGTCCAACGAACAACAGGCAGCAAAACTGACTTGTCCACGGAGCATCATTTCTAGGCATGAAAATCCCAGATCGAGCAGACCGTGTCCTACCCACCCCCCCCCCCAGCATGAGGTTGTGCTAAATACATGTTTGTGTCAGGGCAGGGGTTGTTTTGTGGTGGGTGGGGTGGATTAGGCACGATCTGCTCAAATTTGGGCATTGGGGAATTTCCATGCCTAAGAAAAATGATGCTCATGGACAAGTCTGTTTTGCCTGCTTATTGTTCACAGTGGACATATCTTGAGAACCAATAAAACCAAAAATGAACAAAAAATTCAGTATAAGATGCCTCTACCATTCTTTATGATAAGATAAAATCACAGATATCAAATTATAGAAAGTAAAAATATCACTTGCACTTGGGTTAAAGTTGTATTTGGGTCCACCCTGTATATCGATTTTTGCTATCAGAGAAAGGTCGTATTTGCTATTGGTCGTCCTGAATATGAGCCCTCAACTCGATTTCATTCCCAAGATACAAACAACAAAACAACACCAAAAAACAATTTTAATGGTTAACCATCATATTAGCACACAGGATTGAATAGGGCTTTGCAATATGGCCATTATTGCTTCTACCATAAAAATCACAAGTGGTTTTCCCATGGACCTGATGGGGTGTTTGTTTGGAAGTGCCAGGCTCTCAATCAAGTAGAGAAACAATAGACATAAATCAGAAACAAGCGACTTTATGCAATTTGTTCACCCAAAGCACTTGTCAGGCCCCAGGTTAAAAAAGTCAGCAACATTGGGAAGCTTCCCTGGAAAGGGACGACATGACTTAAATGCCGGGACACCAAGATCTTTCCAAGGATGGCCCTTATTTGTACCAAAACAAATAGTGTTTTTTTTGTCAATTGAATTGCTTGTCCACATACTAATTACTGCTGAAACTGCTGAAGCTTTAATTTGGATTTCTTCTATAGAGGAAATCACAAATTTGTTTTAAAATTTCAGATCTGGAATTGTTGTTATACAGAGTATCGCTATGGTACTGTTAATTACCATAAATCTTTTGAAAACATTGTCTGCATGATGCAGAGACAAAATCATTCTGTGCTTAATGAATAATTCAAGTCAATGTAAACACATTTATAGTTACATTAACTCAATACATCCGACTAATCGCCCGTTTGTTTAATTAAAATGGTATTCACTGTAACAGGTGAATTGAATGTTACTGACTTTTGGGCTCCCATGCTTGGATACAAAGCGAACACAAAAGTCTTTGCACTCGCTATTGTAAAAATGATGGCCAGATTCAGCTTATCATAGTTTGTTCATGAAAACAGAGGGAATCGGGCATATATTCTGCTCCCCTTTAAACTACTTCAACACGTTCAAAAATTTCCTCCAGTGTACAATGGGGTTGATTCTACTATAGTGTTCGGATTGGTGCCACTTTTCTTGTTTTAAATTCTGGTGTGTTTCAAGGTTGTGAGTGACGTCATACCAATCTCAAGGTGAATCAACTCATTTTTTTTCAACTTCAGCAATTTTTTTAAATTCATTTATGGGATATAAATTACCCTAAATGGAGGCCAGCACGCAATGAAGAAGAGGAGAGGAGCAGCTACCTTGCAATGCCCAGTTTCAAGAAGCAAGGGACAAAGAACTCCAAAGATGTTCAAAAGTCTTCATACTCTGATGAGAAAGAAGATGATAGTAAAGTACTTTTGAACATGGAGGAAACTCCTGGTCATCAAAACAAATTAGGCCAAAAAAAAGCTTGTATTGATGTAACCCGCTCCGACATAAAATTCGGGCCCCCTGACCCTAGACTTCAAAAAATTGAGGGAAATGGTCAGGGGAAAAAAGGGAAATGTCGTCAAAGGTAGGACCAAGGTCAAAGGTCATCGAGAGGTCATGTGCCACATTAATGCCATCTTTCCGGGGGGAGTATGCAAGAGTTTACTTGCAGTTTTTTTCCAGGTAATAAAAAAGAAATGGTTTAACCCCGCGCAACCTGGCTTATATCGGCATTAAGCATATTTTCATTGGTACTTGGAAAGCAATATCAGGTAATGTGCCAATCGGAGATTCTGTAAGAATGGTGGTATGCGTTTACACAGATAATGTGAAGCACTCTTTTGATTGGTTACCCAGATGCTATCTCATGCATGTGTCGGTTTAATGAACCAATCGACGATTGTATGTAGGTGGTAGTGTCACATTGGTGGTGTATACGCTTTTATTGTTCGACCAATAGAAACCATTTTGTTTTTAACTGAGCCGATTTGTGAGCAAAAGAGGTTGTTGAAGCACTCCCTTTCATTTGTGCATGATTGTTAAAAGTCCCCGGAAATGCAAAAGAATGGATGGGATGTGTCATGCTCTATAAGGAGGGGACATTTTGAAGGTAGGAAACGGGGGGGGGCGGGGGTAAGGAATGAAGGGGGCGGGGAAAGGGGGGAGGAGAGTTCCTCCTTACTCAGAATAGAATTCAGGTGACTGGTGTGAATATTCATGCACTGACTGCATAAACAATAGTTTCACAAACTGATGTCATGGAGTGTATTCGTTTTCTCATTTTTCTGGCCCGGTTTATGCAGTGGAATGTCCACAGAGGTGGAGAAGGTTATTATCTCATTTCCTGGGACTTTAAACAGTGTGTGAAAAAGGGTTAACCCAAAGGTCTTATCTCCATTGTCAAAACTGTACCAAGGGAAAACTGTGCCCTATTTGCCACCCCTTAGATATATCTTGACTGGGTTACATTCAATGCGAGTCCACTCCTTGTGTGATAGGATGTACCGTCATTCTTTGTTATTGTGTTTTGGTAATGTGTCTGTCTGTGTATATTTCTGTGGTAAACATGGTTAACCATACACATAATTGCTCACTGTTTCCACATTTGTGTACATTTTCTGACACTTGCATACAATGGTCCTTGGCTAGTGTCCCACATATTGCTAACCTCATGTGACCATGGTACCTCTGTGACCTTGGCCCCATTCAAAAAAGAGAGACGGCAGATGACACGTGTTTCGGTGAATGCTGATTTTGCTTGTTAGTAATGTTATATGGTTTATAACCCAAGAGCAATGGAACTACTTCTCCATTTGCTTGAAATTTTAATTACATCTTTTGCGTCTATCACAGCCGAGGCATCCCTGTGTTCAGAAAGACAGCAGTACCAGCCATCATTTGAACCTCACTAGTTGCTTCTTATGTGATGGTCCAGCAAAGTGAACTAATGAGTACACAGGTATGTTACCGACACAGTCAGGGTATAAGCTTAAGCAGAGGTATTTGCTAGGACCCCAAATTGAAAATGAGGTTCCGTAAGGGGCCATTGACTATTACTACAGAAAGTTAATTTCAGGGGTCTTATATTTAAAATCAGTGGTCAAGGACCACAAAGCACATTAGCGATACCCTTGAAACAAAGCCAATTTAGTACTACGTGCTAGTGAACACCACTCTCAGAGATTTTTCAGTGTGGTTTGGTTTGCTAAATTCACAGCTGTTGAACCCCGTGCAAAATTGTCTCTTTATTTAGTCCAATTTTAGCATTGGCAACACAATTTAGACAAAAACTGGTGTAAGAAGGAGTATGCAGATCTATAATCCTTGTGAATCGCAGAAAAAACCCATGTAGGAATCTGGCCATATGGCTTTCAAACTCAGAGTTGACTTAAGCCCCCCGCCCTCTCTCTTTTTCCTTCATATCCATTCACTATTTGCAGTAGGCCCATACTAGTAAATAATTTACCTTTTACTTGTGCTACCCTTTAATCCTATTGTGCCCTCCTTGGAGATGCACATACTGAGATATGAAGGTGCTTCACGGTTGCATTATCAATGTTTCAGGATGAATTTATAAGCAACCAAGCGTAAGATCGGTACTTAAGGTGGGCTGTGGAAAATCAGGAACTTAGTCAAATGGCCCAGTTTTTTAGTTTTTTCATGATTAACGGAATTAAAATGTTTTCTTCCATATATTTTAACAGAATATATATTTATTTTTTCCTCAATATTTGTTCATTTACTTTTACTATTTACGCATTTTTGGGGACGCAAAAACAATCACATGGCCTGAACTGCAAAAGGGCGGGTAGTTTCGCGTATTAGCAATACGCGTCTGTGCTATCGGCGCGCGCGATGTAAGGAGCCGCATCAGAAACAGCCTTGTGCATCGATTCGATATGACGCATACCCATGGTAACTTTGTATGCAATTGTAAATGGTTGCCTACGTGAGATGCTTTTGCAAAACAGAATGGGGTTTTAATTTCACGATTTGAGCCTCAGTAAATAGTTAAGTTTATCATTACAGTATCCAGATGAAGCCATTTGACTGGGCCGACCAGCAGTGTGAAGAATAGAGCAGAGAAACGCTTGTGTTTGGGAATAAGTATATTTGTAGCGAAAGGGGCAATATTTGGAACAAAATGGCGATTTTCTCTGGTTAAATTTCGGCGATAATTCGTGATTTTCGGTTCCCAGGTACTCGAATCATATCAGAAACAGGTAAGAAATGCCCTGCATCGTCTGAGCATATCAAAAATCTAGGGTCGGTATTTTTTAGTTTTATTTGCGGTTAAAAATCGTTATTTTTTTCTGTCAACTTGTGAAAATCTTGGCGTTGTTCCAAATCGAAACAAGCGGATTTTGGCCTTTTTTGGCAAATAATTTGATAAATAGTGCAGATTTTGAAAAAAGGGGAAATACCGAACCCTTAGAGACTATGATCTGGAATACAAAAACGAACAAGGCAAATTTTCTAGAGGTCTTATATTTTTTTTATAGGGAACCAATCCCATACAAAATAAGTAAAAATCACCATTTTTATTAATTTTCTCAAAAAATAAGTATTTTGAGGAAAAACTATCATATTTGGATTCACTGAGTCATTCCTTCTCAAATAGGTATACTTTTATATATGTTGGAAAATAATTAAGAAGATACGGCAAAATACAGTTCCTTTGAATTCCTGGCTTAACAGCCACCTTAACACCAATCATTCATGTCCTTTCAATTACCTTCCAAAGAGTTACCACTTTAGGGTAATGCCTTCAATACAACTTTCCTGAGCCACATCTCGCTGTATCTGACAAGTGTTTCAATCGATCATCGATGTCAATTCAAAGTGATCTCAAAGTTCTGAGACTTCTTGAAATGTTGTCCCCCTTTGTTGGACGTATCTATAATGGTAGTGATTAGTTCATGGTACAGATTTCTCATATGATCGTTTTGTTTTTTCCCGCCTTGGCATAATAAAGTTTTAATTCTTTGATGCGAATTTCTGACAAATGGCAACTGTTGAAATTATGGCCTTCTTGCCATTACACATTTTCTTTTTACTTAAACTTCACAGCAACAACTGAAGGCACAAAAGAACCATACCGAAGATGGAACAGAAATGGACCCATTTGATGGTGGTTTTGGGGGGGGGTGGTAAGCCACGCTGCCAAAGGTGGCCCAGATGACCACCCCGTCTTAGCCAGTGACAGTGATGACGATTCATCAAAGTCTGACAACGATTTAGACAAATTAGAAGGACGATGGCGAACTGCCTCAGGTTGTTCTTGAGCATGATGTTATCCCACCATGCCTGTGTTGAGGATGACCTCTCTGAGACAAATGATCAAATCATGAGACTCTTGAAGACCAGATGTTATTTCACCACAGAAACAGTCAAGAAAATTTAGTGACAAGGAACATGCATACATAGGCGAAAAGTGACAAGTGGTTGTGGAAGCACAAGAGGCACAGCGTCTTTTTCTCAGATGATGATGAGGACTCTGATAGAAAGTGGTGAGGAACAAGATAAAAAAGCAAGAGCAAACCAATATCATAGCAAAGCGTTCATCAATGTTTCTCATAGTACCCACATACAGTAGCAATGGTAGTGATTATGAGCCTTTGGTTACTGTCCAAGATCCCCATAGCTCCTCCACACCTCACTCAGAACAATTAAAGATATCAGACAGAACGCCTTTGCAAGATGCATTGCAGAATGTCACCAAGTTAGCAGAACAGTATAAGTCTGGTAGCAGTGGCAGTGCAAAGTCAAGAAAAGGACATCTAAGAAAGCATCAGAGAAGAAGAGAATCTGAGTCATCCGATGATGAAATAGCAAGTGGATCGTACAGGTCCAGAAAAGGCCAGGTCGCTAGGAGGAACCATCATAAGAGACTTAGTAGTGCATCTGATTCTTCAGATGAAGACGATGTTGAAAGAAGAGCGTCACAAAGAAGGAATGTTAAAAGAAGGCTTAGAAGTGAGAGTGATTCAAGTGATGAGGAACCAAAAAGTCTGAAGAAGTCGGCAAGATCCTCCAGGAACTCAACACCGAGGAGCAGTGGAAAGAAAGCCAGGAAGGATTCCACTAAATTAGTTAGGAAGTCTGTAAATAACTCACAAGATCAAAGTTCAGACAATGATAGGACTCAAATGACAAGGCTTGACAATGAAATCAGTCGGCCAAATTCTGTTAGGAACACTCCAAATGATAACCAAAGATCTTCATCCAAGAAAGATCCCAGCTCTTCAAGAACATTGCAAAAATCATCTCCCAGAGTGATTCAAAACAGTCTTCAAGAATCATCCTGCAACCGTTTAACACAGAGTACTTCTAATGAAAGGGAAACTTTGCCCAAAGGCTCTTTAAAAGGAATGGCAGCGCATAATAAGTCTCCGGCTAGTTTATCAAGGATCAGGAATCAAGGATCACAGATAATGGAATTGAGCTGTCAGAGGACTCTAATGCAAGAAGAGAGTGCTCCTGTGTAGCAAAGGAATATAAGGAAGAATGTGGAGGTTTTCTTTTGTACAACTGGATTGAGAGGCAGAACTGGTAAGTCCTGAAAGTAAAATTTAAAGGTGCAACGAGGATTTAAAATAACAGGTGTCCTGAAATGTGAAAATTATGATTTTGGCACTGGTAAAGCTTAATATCAAAAAATATCCCAATTGAAGGATTAAGCTGAGAATTGTTTCTTTGGTACAAAATTATGAAATTCTACTTTCGTATGGATCTCATACGAAATTCAGCCTATGTTTTTCATTGAAAATTAAGAAATACAAAATAACATTTTGTTTCCTTTTAAAGTTATTTCTGTAACCAATAAAGGTAGGAAATATATTGCGCCATCTGACTTATATACAGGGGGCAGGCAAGGTCAACTGCATCGGAATGCTATAAAAAATTTATGCATGTCAAATAGTTTAGATGGATCAGATAAAACACCCCCAGGGTGGGACACGTAAAATAAAATATCTGCCGGACCTACAAGAGGAGGGGTAAAATTATTAGGGGCGGTCAAAATATTGAAAACTGATAAATTAATGTAATGTAAGCGCAAAATTAGTCCTATGGTAACCAGGAGTAAACAAGTCAATGGGGCACATGGTGTGGTGCTGTCCGTCCAAGAATTTGGGAAAATAGGATAAGGTCATTTGTTTATTCAAGAAAGGTCAATGTTGTAATACCCAGATTTCTTTGTAAAAATTTTGGAGAATGTTTAATGATATATTCTAATATGAATCTTTGCATTTGTGGCTTCATCGTGCGTGTGATCGGGACGGGGTTCAAATGTCCCGGTAGGCGCTGATGGGGGAGATGGAAGGGACACCCCGCCCGAGGGAAAGGCGGGGGGGGGGGGTGGGGGGGGGTGGGAACCAACCCTATGCAAAATAAAAGGCTATTTTGAATCAGTATAATTAAATTTTTTGATTTTTTTACAAAGGAAATCTTGGTATTACAAAGTTGACCTTTCTTGAATAAACAAATGACCGTTAGCCTATTTTCCCAATATCTTGGAAAGGAAGCACCACACGGCATGTGATCAAAAATTGACTTTTGTACTCCTGGCAACCTAAGGAATAATTTGAGATATTTATTCCCCCAAATTAGATTTGGAGCAGTTTAAATTTTACCCCATTAGTACTTGACCCCCTCGTAACACCCCCAGTGCAGCTGATTGAAATACGTGTCCACCCTAGGAATGTTACTTATGGTCCATAGAAGCTACCCAGATAGGGCACGCTTTTATAGAATGAGATGTCAGTTTGCAGCCTTGTAAGTGGGGATCTTGGTCAGGTTTGCAATCTTTCTGAACAAGTATCACATTCCTGAATTTTGAGATTTGTGTCTCGCTGCCTTATTGCAAGACACATAGGGATCCACTTTGGTCCCACGTTGTCTGTTGATGATATCTGTTGTTGTCTGTTGATGATATCTGTTGTTGTCTGTTGTGAATATCAGTGGTCACATATCAAGGTCAAAGGTCATATGAGGCCTATCATTCACAAACATACACTATCATACACTACCGGTCCGAGGACAGCCCTGTATTAAAATTCCTTAAGAGTGCAGTAAGATTATAATTTATTTATTCCTGATATATGAACCTGCATTCAACAATTTGTTCCTTCTTTTTCAGAGAGAAGTTGAGAGGCTAGCCAAGTTAACTGGTTGTAAGTTTGCCTATGTTTAATGCAAACACCCACCACATGTACATCAACACAGGTATGTATATTGCAAGCTGCTAATGTCTTCTATTGAGATATTAGAATTATAAACCAAATCTGTAGGGCATAAATCGCACCTGAAAAAAAAGTAGGTTAACATGTTGCTTCCATGCACTGTATTTGTGACTAAATGCATTGTATGAATATATCTAATTGTGATGGGAAACTCAAATGAACATATTATTACTCTCCTATCAGCACCAGTGACATTTTTGTTTTTGGGGGGGGGGGAAAGTGAAATTGTGTGGGGGGGGGGGGCCAAAAGTTATTTTTTGTGGGGGTACAAAACTAAAATTTTGGCCCAAAATCACTTGCTGGAGGGAGGTGGGAGGTGCAAGAAAACAATTTGGATGTAAATCCCACCCCCCGCGCCGCCATTACTGCTCTCTTCCCAGAATTGAAGGTGCTTGTTCCGATTCAAGCATACTTTGTTCTCTACTTGGTACAAGAGTGTGACAGTCGCAAACATCCACAACCAAGTTTTGTGAGAATCTGGTTTAGCTGATAGTGAAATAAGATATACCAGAATGAATTAAGCTCTCTAGTATTAGAATTTGTGGTCAACCTTAAAAATGGCAGTTTTGGTTCTGTATCTTTGAAAGAAATACATTTGGAGCTAAATTTAAAATAAAAAATCTTGTCATGAGTATAAAATCCCTAAATACAATGGAAACACACACTTTTTACTGGTGGTGGTGGTGCACATGAACATTTAAAAAAGTCCCTCTTGCAAACTTTAATCTGCAACCTTTATTTCTCCAAAACTAATACAATAGCCTTACTATTTGAGTCAAAAGAGCTATACTTTGTTCACACCAATAGGCAAGACTCTTCATACCGCAAATTGATATAGAATAGTGCAGACACAACTTGCAAGCAACACCGACCTCAGCAGACACAGTGTCGTGATGTGCGCGCGGCGCTTGTAAAACAGAATTACTTTCACGCACGGATAAATAAAAGCCGAAAATTTTGCCTATGAGGTAATGAACAAAAGTAGGTGTTAACTTTATCAGGATGAAAAGCTACACAGTGCACATGACTCCAGAGGGAGCAAAGCATCCCAAATCTTTGAGATACTTGGGGTTATAGTGCACCTTCTTAGGCCAGGTTTTGACAAAAATATCACATGTAAGCCTCAATGAGGCAGTGCAAACTTCAGGCATATATGCTGAGGCATCTCTGTTCAGAGAACCTCTTGCCTGCTTGATGTCGGCAGCAGCCACCTTGCTGAGCAGTAGTAGCCAGCCTTAACGGTGAGCAAACAAGAGATTTGAGACACCAATATTGTTGTCACAATAGTAATGTTATACATTAACACACAATAGTTTCTTACATGTATTTGGTAACAGAAATGTCATTAAAAAGAGAAAAAAAGGCGAATTTGATGTATATAAATTATATTTGACACATATTTGGGTGTCTCAAAATCTCTCGTTGACATCCTTTAAAAAATTCGAACTGTGTTACATATTCTCAGAATCAAGTTTACACATGAATCAATCTCTAAATGTAAAAAAATTCTTGACCTAGCATTGAACCGAGAGTTTACAAAAAAATAACTCGGCTAGTGATGAATTTTTTCTACGTAGCAGTACAAAACCTTTGGAATGCAGACGGAAAAGTACATCAATGTAGCTTACAAAACAATATCCCCATCAATTTATTTTGCCTCCTCTTAGATAGAAGTTTGTTTCAAGGCCATGGCAAAACATTGGATACATTGTTTTGGTTTGCGTCTGCACATGGGGGAAAACAACATCCAGAGTGATTTAATGTGTACCATGAAAAAAAAGAAAGACTTTGGGAAGGACAGTTAAAGTAATGCAACCTTCTTCTTTGTCTGTAGATGATGAGGAGTCCTGGTATTGAGGTGAGAGGGGGACGATCAAGTATTCCAAGGCATCGCGGGCGGCAAGAGTATGGATCGTTCAGCTATGATGTAGGTGATTATAGTTAAGGGTTTGTGATCTGAGGTTTCACAGCAATCTGTGTAGTTTGTAATTCTTCTTTTTTTAATTGAGAAATAAGTCTTTGAATCCATATTGGTCATTAAAGTTCATTAAATTTTGCAAAAAATGTCAAGTTCTTTAAAGATTTTAAATGTTTGGTGTGTGTTTGCGTGTCAAACTGTACACACATTTCAAGGTACAAATTTAATTAACGATTTCAAAGTCTTGAAGGCATTGAAAAATTAAAAAGAATAGTCCTGAAAAAGGGTCTGAAAATGGGAATTTGTGGCCTGACACAATTACGAACCCTGAATAAGATTGTCAAAAAAGTTTTTTTAACTCTTTCACGCAGTGGAAGAAGCAAACAGTGTGTTCAATTATTAAAGTTTAATCGGTCATGTGATTGCCACAAAGTCGTGAAGTTGCAATAGATGCCATGTGATACAAGTGTGTGCTGGTGTATTAGGATTAACTCAATTTATCTTCCTTGAGTCAGTGCCTCAATTAACTGACCAAAGAGCGTGGCAAATATGTTGATATTGCCACTCATGACATTGTTGCACTCAGGATTATTTGATGGCTTTTTTGGACCTAGACGTCCATTTCCCCTCTTCCAATAGGGAATAGAAGCTTGCTGAAGACTGGGACCTATGACTGAGAGGGATTTGAAGTACAGGGAGATGTCGTCAACGGAAGGAAACATGGCGGACCAGAGAGAGAGCAGACAGAACATGGAGACAAAACCACTTATGCACAATTATGAAATATGCTCCGTGTTGGGACGGTACAAGGATTAAATAAAGGTTTGTGTTTGCTTTCAGAGTTTAGACATATTCTCTCTTAAAGGGCCATGATCAGATCGCTAATAGCCTCATCCACAGACCCCAGATTTGAACGGAAGTGGTAAAAATTTGGGATGGATCTGAAGAATGCTACTATTTTCCCATAACATGTGATGAAATCTTAGGGCAAAAGGATGTTGGTTTGGCCAGTTATACACCAAATGTGCCAATTTTAGTCGACAATATTAATGTGTTACAAAGTACTCCATGGGGCTTAAACATCACATTTGAGTCTCACATCACAACGAATTGACATATAGGGCTAAAACTTTACAGGTTGCGGGGGGGTTTGGGGATGAAGGCCATTCTTCAAGATGAAACTTTATTACTTAAATGGGTCCCCTGAAAATAAAGCCTAAGTAGGAACCAATTTCAAAGAGAAACCTTATTTTACTAATTTTGGCTCTTCATAACAGTGCCGAAACAATCTTGCAGTGGACCATTTTTAATAGGCCACTCAGCTCATATAATCAATATGATAGTGTACAGATGTGTGACCAAAGTTTCACAACATCCTGTAAATGAGTTTCAACTGACAAGCACTAATACCATCTAAACCACAAACTTTTTATCCATATTTTAACTTATTATTTATATATTCCATATTCGGCAAATTACAAACAATAAAAAAAAAATAGCAAGAACTATAGTAATTCCATGGTATGGTAGGTTATGGGACGGAGTTTGGACTTCGTCCGTTACTCAAAATAGGGGACAGAAATACCCAGAAAATCTTCGATTTCTTCCTTGAAATACAAAGAGATCGGAATGAAAGAAAACTGGCAAATTACAAATGAAAAGTTACTTGTTCGTCCAGTCAATACTTTGTCTTTTATATACTATGGGATGCATAGTGTGTCTACCCCAAATTTGTTTTAAACATTGCTACCAACAACATAGTCATAATTTTAGAAGGCTTTCAGTCACCTGTGTGTACATCGACTTTTATCTTCCACTATTCATAAATCAGCTTTCACCTGCTTTCACTAAACCTATTCCTGGATTTAGTTGCGCTTTCTTTCTTTGACATTCCGGGTTTTATCTTTGAATTATTATGGGACTGTGAATGCCCAACCGCCAGGGTTGGCTATCAATGGCTATAGAGCACATCACACCACAAATACACAGACTAAAGTTTTTATAACTAATCCCCTCAATTCAATACCTCCACCTACAAAAAAGTAGAGGCCTATATGCCACTATCAACTGGAATCTAGTATAATGAGATGTATTCAGTATCACACAAACAACAGCAACCAGTCGATAAGCAGGATAGCCATAGTTGGCTGAATATCCAACTTATTCCAATGGGGTCCAAACAAAACTAGTGGCCTGCAGAAGGGTGATAAGCTAAAAATTACGAAAGAGTAGATGCCAGGGAGATAAGCTAGACATATTCATCCAATTCTTGGTATCATTTGCCATAGTGACAAATGAAATCTTGACCTTGGTATGTAAAGGACTTCTCTTGGGGTCATGGACTTTGATGGTATTTGGTTAATGAGTTCCAGTCAAGTGTTTTCCATGATAATAAAAAAAGACTTGGAACACACCGTAAACGCTGGGGACATGAAAATTGAATGAGCTAGATTCTTGTGCGATAATTATGAGTATTTGAGAGTCCTGGTAAAAAAATGTTGTAAGTAAATGGGAACCCTTTGAATGAAAGACATTCATTATGATTGAGTGGGCAGTTGTTTTACTCTGTCTTGAATATTCAACAGTTTAATTGAATCTAAGTAACCTGCACAATGTGTTCTCGGGGAGACAAATTGAGTACAAACGAGCCATTTTATTTTGAAGAACCTGGAATTTTCGCGGATGGGATATGTTGAGACGCGGAATACCAGAAGGGCAGCCAATAATCGATATGACAGTGTAAAGAGCTGAGCACAGATTCTTCCATAATTTTTTGTGATTGAGGTACGGAGTGTCTATAAAGAATTTGAGTTTACCTCTCACTTGTTTATGAAGAATTTACTATGTGTCTCCAGACAAGCATTGGTCAAGTGTAACAACCCAAATGTTTGATGAACATGGGCGTTGATAATTTGATCTTGCAAGAAAGATGAAAACCGTAATCCAACCAGTTTTGGTTCTGGTTCCAAATAAAATGCATTTGGTCTTTTCCCAACATGAGTGATACTTTATTGGATTATTAGCCCCTTGTTGCATGATTCTAAATCTGAACTTAACTAGAGAAAACCTCGGGATCCTATGAGATGAATAATCACACTATCATCGGCCCAATAACAGAAGCAGCCTGTTGTGCACGAAGTTTCCATGCCATTTCTATAACATAGGTAGAGAAGTGGCCTAGCAAACTCTCCGGTGCATGCACAGAAGCGCTGTCTAAGACTGGAATTAACATCATCGATGCACACCAGCTGCGGTGTGTTGGATAAATAGGATTTGAACCAACTTGGGTCAATTCCCATAGCCTCAAGTTTTTGACAAAGGATTTGATGGTTCACGCTGTCAAAAGCTTTTTGCACGTCAAGCAAAAGCATGCCCAAAAATTTACCCATGGAGATTTGCTGTCTGATATAATCTGTAAGAAAAATCAGACATGTTTCAGTGGAATAACCTTAACGAAATCCGGATTGATATTGATAAAGTAAATTTGCAGAACTAAGATAATCCTCAACCTGAAGGTAAACACATTTTTCTAAAATTTTAGAAACACAACTCAAAATGCTAACCGGGCGGTAATTCCCTACATCAAGCCTGCTTTTCTTTTTAAACAAAGGGATGACTTTGGCAGACTTCATTTTTATTAATAAGTACAGTTTTTTATTACAGACTTTTTTAATATGTACAGTTTTAAGTCAATTTACAAAAAAAATGGTGAAAATCTACTTTAAACAAGTTTAAGCCTGACAAGTTGACATTCTGTTTTGAACACACAAAAACCTTTTCACCCTTATTCTTTTGTTGACTTGATAACAGGATAGCCTACTGCCAAAGCGCTCTCCTCTTTACCAAAAGCTGTTCACCCAGCTCTGAATAGGTAGCTGGTTGATTCAGACTGGTTGTGGTAAAGGTGGCAGAGAAAGGATAGCCAACACCACCCCCCACCCCCAAAATGTTGAGGCAAGGTTTGCAATGATGCTACCGGCATACCCCCAATGCTCATTGGGTACCGGACTTCTTTTGCCTTTACTTTTACCTGTGTATGTGCACTGCCATAATTAACTGCCCTCTCTGGGGCTGAATTGGATAACATTGAAAAAATTGATAAAGAATTCAATAGTCACAATTTGAACACAAGAAGTCCATTGAACCTGACTATCTGTAAGTTTCAATATTGATTGATAAAAACTCATTTGGAATATTATTCTCAAGAATTTTAATAAAATTAATCACTTTGTGTTATGTTAGAGTAGAAAGTCAGGATGTGTCACCCATCCATCCAAATTAGTCATTTATTATGCTTTAGCAATCTTAAAGTTTGTTGCAAATTATAAATTTAATATTGTTTGCGTTACAGATCAACTAGTATCACTGCTTGAGCTCTGTGGTTCAACCACTGTGCAACATCCAACCTTGTTTCCATTCGACGTTGGTCATCAGTTTTACATCGTTGTCCAGCAGAATTGTAGCCACACACAACAAGATTATGATGGTGAGTATCACTATGAGCTAGTAAACTCTCATTTCCCTTGGCACAGTTCAATACCTTCCATTTGCCAATATATTTAGAAAATACACCCCCTGGATATATGGGAAAGACTTCCATATGTACCCCCTCTTATATATTTACATGATACAAAATTTATTTTAATTTTGGCCTTGTTTAATCAAAAATGGAATAAACAGCTAAAATAATTAAATTTTATGTTGCATGTAAATATATGAGGGGGGGGGTACATATGGAAGTCTTGCCGATATGTGATACCCAGATCACACAAGGTCAGTTCATGTCAATGTATGTACAAGTACAACCCACTGAACTGTGTCCTTGGTGGATGAGCATATTGTAACTCATTGTATCTTGAGAGAAATAGCTTTTATGAAATCAAAAGTAAAGGACAAAAGAAATCACCATAGCTTGTTGGACAGATTGTGCAGCAAAATCCATCTTATGAAATGGCAATGTCTGGATGGATGTGTTTGTCCACAATGTAAAAAAGGTCAACATTTGCACATATCTTTTTTTCTAAATGACCTATGGTAGCCAAACCTAGGTATATTGTAGCATGGCACAAGCCCCCTTCTAAAAAAATCATTCCCCAGGGGCCTTCCCTGGGTCTGACATAGTTGGGGAATAAAAAAAAGGTCAACAATAGACAAAAAAGGTCAACAATGTCGTCTGCTGTAAGCAACATGGCACATAACATGGATTACTAAATGATAGTTGTGAGGTTTAGAAAACCAGCCAGATGTGGTGATGCAGTGAGAGCGCCCATGCCCAGCTGCTGTTCAGGAATGTGACCGATATCGATCGAGTGGACTTGAACTTATGCGGTCACATTTAATCCAGCTGTGTTGAAAAATGTGACCGCAAAAGTTTAAAGTCCACTCGATCCTTATCGGTCGCATTCCTGAACAGCAGCTGGGCATGGGCGCTCTCACTGCATCCCCGCATCTGCATACGCCCGGTTTTCTAAACCTCTTAAGTATGTGCGTGGGTATGTATCTGCATGTGGCAGTATCCGTGCGTGGCAAAAATGTTAACCCGTACTTATTGGACTCATACTTTTTTACCCATTGTTCAATCACCTCAGAATTGGGCAGAAAATCCACTGGCCAAGGACGCATAGGGGGTGGACACAGATGGACCCCATGTGATCTTTGACCCCATTTTGACCTTGGACCCCATTCACAAACCCCAATGACAGACGACACAAGCATTCTGGGGAATGCTGTATTTTTTAAATTATTAATGGACATTTTGTCACTTTTCTAAAATTTACTGCTAATTGGAAATAATGATCTAGCCAAATTGTTGGGGAAAAAATGGTTTGCAAAATTCAGTTTATTGTAATTTCACTGTAAGTTAGGTCCTTTTGGAAGAGGGATGATCTAGTAAATGTAAAGGATTAGAGATAAAGCTGTGGCCTTAAATAACTATCTGATAATGGAGATAGTATGTTACTGTTTAAAAGAAAAAGAACATACTTGTTATACATGGTGACATCAAATGAATTTCACTTTAAATTCTGCCAAGGTAGACTGTCTGTGAAAGTACAAGGGGTCAAGACAGAGAGCATCAATGTACTTAATGTTAAGTTATTTGGATGATACGGTATCGTGCCATTGTTCTGTTTAACTTGGTCCGTAACTACCGGTGGTATACAAGGATTTTGTTGATGGGGGGTCACAGATTGTGAATGTACTGACATCTTGTGTAATTGTACCGACAGAAAAAAAATTTCCACAAGCGCCAACAAACATAACCGACACAATTAGTTCATTGTCATTGAACGATGGTTATAAAGCTCTGAATGCTATACATGCTATTTTTCATGTAGATTTCAAATCCTAACAACAATAGCTTTTAGCAAAATGTTACCGACGGACCCTATGAACTGACGGACATAAGTTCGGGGCACTGCCGCTGAACCCCCTCCATACCCCCCTTCCCCACCCCGCCTCTGATATTGAACTACAGTTAACTTTATTGTCAATATTCTTGAACAATTTACACCATTTCATTGGTTCCTGTCCTGTTGAACCTGACAACGTGGCGATTAAAAAAAAAAAAGGTTCAACTAAGTAAAAGTCATAGAGGTCAAATTGTACAGAGAGCAGGCAACAACTAGTGGTTCGAGAACCGCTTGTTTGGGTGTGATTGATTAGTCTGAATTGTCGGATTGGAAAGGTGGGGTTGAAGATTAAATTAAAATTTGTAACTCAGTTTTAAAATAGAGTAATGCTAAAAGCATAGGATTAGGATATCACTATGCAATCTAATTTTACTTCAGCATGGATGCAAATGCTGCTTTCTTTCCTCCTCCTCTCTTTCTCTTTTCCCCTCCCTTCTCTTTTCCCTCGCCCCTCCTCTCTTCTCTCCTCTCCCCCGCCCCTCTTCCTCTCCTCTCCCCTCCCCTCTTCTCTCCCCTCCCCTCTTTCTATTCCCATCACTCTCTCCCCTGACAACTTTTTATCCCGTTCCCTCCCTCTCTCTCGCCTCTCCTTCCGCTCTCTCTTTCCTCTTTACTCTTTCCTTTCTCTCCCCTTTTCCTCTATCCCCCTCTCCATCTGTTTCCTCTCTCCTTTTTCCTTCTCCCCTTTTCACATCTCCCACACAACACACACTCTCTCAATCTCCCTCTGTCCCCCACCCCCCCCCCTCTCTCTCTCCCTCTCTCCTCTCTTCTCTCTTCCTCTCTCTCTCCTCCTCTCTCTCTCAATGTGTACTAACTCTCTCTGAAGTTTGTATATTTAAAAAACAGATGGATATCTTATGAATATTTTAAGCTGCCTTTTAGATACGATTATTTGTTATTCAATGCGCTGCCACATGTTTGTGTAAGTCATAGTGCTTGTTTGAATTTTCCAAATTTCTTTCTCAACTTTTTATTTTGATCCAGTCGCATGCTTGTAAATAAGTATAAGCACAACTTGCATCAATGCTTTGACTTGCCAAGGAGTATTAGTTTGAAGTATTTGAACTGTTGCAATTTTACTTTTTCTTTTCTACTTTTTTTTCTTTTTGCAGCTCTATACAAGAATCCGAGTACCTGTCCTCTCACGTGAATGTCTTGGATAGCGTGGCCACCTAAACACTCCAGTCCAGTTAACGCTTACATCTTTCTGGTGATCAGCCAATCATAGAGCTCGATAGTGATGTGGAATGAAATGCTCTAACATCCAGTCCTCCACAGCCAATCACAGACCTTATATCATCTTTGACTGCAAACAGTGATATAACTGATATATATTTCAGGTAAAATTTGTATAACTAACATATAGTCATGTAAATAAACCTTTTTTTTACCAAATTAATTTCACAATTTTGCAAGATTTTCAATTCACCATTTTATTTTTTTTATTTATTTGATATTGTAATCATTGTCAAATATTGATTTTGAGATATACCAAACAAAGGAGAAAAGGTCTTTTTTGTTTCCTTAATTGTTTTGTCACACCTTCACCTATCACATCTTTTGGAGTAATTGTCAATTTCAATGGGATTCCAGCAAAATGTAGCTTTTAAATGATGCATCCAGCTACATGAAAAAGTAAAAATTGAATCTAGACCCGCTTCAGACTCATTTTTGCATATCGCTCACATTTTTTCTGGCACTAACGCCGGTTTTAAATAAACAATATATAATTATCATTTCTCACAAGTTTAGGCCTTACCATCGTAATATATAGTCACCTAGATGCCAAAGCACGTTAAAGTGCGTGTTCCGATTTAGCTATTGTGGTTTTCTACTTGATGAGAGCCTGGCACTTGCATCATATGCCCCATCAAGTACCGTGGGAAACAAACTTGCGTTTTGATGGTAGAATCAATAATGCATGTTGGCAAGCCCTATTCAATAGCTTTGCTAAATTGATGGTAACCATTACAAAGACAGTTTTTGTTTATATCGTGGGAATGCAATGGATTTTGAGGGCTCAAATTTCAGTATGACAATAAGAACAATAAGACTTTCCATCTAATATTAAAATCAATAACACATTCCCTGGTAACTCGGGGGTCGCAAAGATGATTGCAACACGCAACCTTTAAAGGTGGCACAAGAGATTTCAAATAATAGATGTTCCTAAAAAATTATGAAAATTCTGATTTTGCACTGGTGTCAACTTTCTACAAATATACCCCCATGTGAATGAATTAATCGGAGAACTGCTTCTTTGGTACAAAACTTGTGAAATTTCTAATTTGTATATGAGCAAATACAACATTCAGCCTATGTTTTTCTATTGAATACAATCATCTACAATCCCCTTTTGTATTCATTTTAAGTTATTTCCTGTAGCGAAACAAACGGTACGGGATCTATTGATTGGTCTAATCTAATGAAAATCACTACATATCCAGAAATATGGATGACTTGAAATCTCTCGTTGCACCCTTTACATTTGTCACAATGCCAATATTAGTGCAACAATTAATATCTTTATACCAGCTTACCAGTCATCAGGCTTTTGTCTGATAGCAGATGGCTCATAAAATCCTTTCCTGTACCAATGTAACTAAATGAACATTTACAAAAGCTTTTTCAGATGTACTTTAATGGGACTGAAATGAAATTTGTTGAATATATTATTTCCCCCAATTAAACTTATTTTTTAGAACACTTAATAAGACAGTTTTCAAGGCTCAATTAAGCCTAGTTAGTCGGGATTCTAGCAAAGATTCCCCCCAAATACCCAAGTTTGTTGCTTGTTAGCATTCATCTAAATCACATTCCATAAAAACTATTCTATGAACATTCCTACTAGGTTTTTTACTTGCAGCTGGATGAGTGGGTGTATTTGTTCATCCACAATGCACTAGTTTGGGAAATTTCACTTCAATAAGGTCCATGGGTCCCAAAAAATCCTTATAATTAAGACAATAAAACGCGGACTTTTGCACTCTTTTAGCCCACAAGGTGCTAGTAGTAAGGAATTTTGAGCATGATCATGAAGAGTATCGTGGTTCGTCACTTCTAGAACACTTTTATATCCGAATACTGACATGGGTTTAATATAGTATAGTAGTTAGTAAATCCAAAGTTTTAAATCTTGTTTTTCCCGTTAAACAGGGGTGGGCCGGAATTTAAACTCACACTGGGCAGCAACCGCTTACTCATTTCACTTCCATTCACACGATTCAATGCATCCTCCGTCCTCAACCCAAACCTTCCTACTCGCCTCCTCCACTCTTCAAGCTTCTTTGGAGAGCCCCTCATCCCTGAACCTCCCACCTCGAACTCAAAGGCTCTTCCTAAGGCATGCTCGTCATCATTCCTCCAACACATGCCATACCAACGTACACTATTCGCCTTCACCAACCGGTCCATCGCCTCTTCCAAACCCAACATCAAGGTCAGTCTTTATCCTATCCATCATCTTCACCCCACACCAGTGCTCTTATCAGCTCTCTCTGTACCTCAGAATCTCCATCTTATTTTCGCTCAGGCACCACGTCTCGCTCCAATACAGCATCACTGATCTCACACAAACTATTATTACACCAAGTCCTTCCTTCAAAGGATCTATTTTCCTTGCAACAACTCCTACATTCCCTAAATTCAACCCACCCAGACCTCAATCTAGTGAACACGCCACTCGCATCCACCACCCTAATAACCTTGTCCCCCAAGGTATGTGAACTCCTTCACAGACTCCACCTCTCACACAATCTTTCCTCCTGTCCACCATCCTCCGCTCCCTTCTCGCATTCTTCCACACACAAAATCCCTTGCCAGCTGGGTCACTCTCTTCATCTTGTGCATCTCCCTGGACCATTTCCCCATTTCCTCCCACCACACTGAGTTTGATTTTACACTCTTCCAACACACGCCACATGGGTCTACCTTACTAACTACCACCTCCCCTCTACCCCCTCCTCTCTACCCGCTCACTAGGCACTGTTTCCCAAGGTTTACCTTAAGACCTTGCTCTCAAAAGCCACATTCCATTTCCAAACTTCTCCCTCAGTCCATCCATTGCTCGCACCATTAAAACCAAGTCACAGCATACAGCATCTCACTCATAAAATCCCTCCTTTGTACTCTCAGATCACTACATCAATCCCAATGCAAAAATAATGGCGAAAAAAAGTAGAGAAACCTTGAATGCACACCTACCTTCACCTCAAGCTCCTCAGACAAATCAAGACCCCACTCTAACTCTTGCTTTGCTCCGTCATACAAAAACTCATCACTGACTCTAACCCTACTAGTCTTCTGCGTATCTCTTCTCTCCTCATCGCAAACTCCATAGCTTTACTCGGTACCCTATCAAATCCTTCTACAGTTCTACAAAACACATAGGCAAATTGCAATGCATTGTGCGGATTGATTCAAAACACCCTCGGACAGCTGGCTAGAATGATGAGGGGAGGGGGATTGCATTTGGCAAAATGCAGGGTAAGTTTTAGATCACAGTAGGGCGGAGTTTGAATTAGGAGATGCTGTGGGTTGTATTGGTTAAGCCTTCCTGTGCCTGTAGAGGTCATGACATTTGTATGCCGAAGAACGTTTCAGAAAAGGTCAGTTCAGAAGGTGTGTACCAACTAAAAAGTAAATTGTTTTAAAATGTCAATTAATTTTGCTGGGTTACAGAAAAGTGTTTCTTACACATAAACCCTTGGAAATATCCTAAACCAGTGGCGTTAGCCAGAGGGGGGGGGCCGTGCCCCCCCCCCCCCCAATCAAAATTGATTCGTCAGTTGAGATGTGAGCCGTCGGTCATTGAAAAAATTCAGTTCATGGCACTTGCTGGACGGATTGTCGGCAAAGTATAGTTTTAAAGTTCTAGGGCACAGTGTGCGACAAGTAATTTTACAAAATCGACAAAAAAATTAGCCCTTCAGAAGACATTGTAAGCAATCAAAAACCCAAAAGTTTCAGGGGGCTTCCACCCCTCGACCCCCACCGGGGCTTGCCCCGGGACCCCAACAGGGGCCCTAAGGGGGCCCCTGGCCCCTCACCATGTAGACGGTTGAGATGCGACACTGGCCCCCCCAATATGAAATCCTAGCTACGCCATGTTTCCCAAACCTAATTTTAGGCAAGCAAATAGGACATGCTAAATTTTGAATGGTGTAAGTGGAGTTAGAAGGAATGAGATGAAAATTAAGTTAGCACCTAACAGGTTTAAGAATGGTTTTTTAAAGAAGAATTTGACCCAGACGTTACGGACAGAGGAACTAGAAAAGGCTTACAAAAGCCAAATTTATAATTGCCTGTAGGATAATTTTCAAGCATTTACCCCCTGGGTCATATACTTCGTCCGGCCTGAACTAAGGAGTTGACCATCCATAGCTTTCACACAGTTTAAATGTGCGAAATCGCAGGAGGCCATATCAGTCAGCGTGGCGATGCGCATGCAAATAATCTATGACATCACTCCTTAGTTCAGCCCGGATGAAGTACCCCATCATACAATCGTCTGATTGGCTCCGGACACAACATGAGATAGCTCTCTGAGTAACCAATCAAAAAATAGTTGCTTCTATATCGCTGTGTAAAATATACTACCATTCGTCAGTTACAGTATCTATGATTTGATCATTACATGAGATTATAACCAATGAAACTAGTGCTTAGATACAGAAGGCAGGTAGTGCCCGGGAGTTAAGGCCAAAACAAAAAAAAACAAGTTTGTCTCAGAAAGAAGAAATGTGGGAAAAAAATGCTAATGCGGAAATGCGTTGGGGTTTTTTTTTTTAGAAAAGCTAATGCGAAATGCCGGTTTATTTTCTTTTTTTTAATGCATTTTCTGGTCCAATTTTTTTTAATTTCATTTTTTATGAATTTTTTTACCAAAAAAAATTAAATGAAGTTAAAACCTAAAAAAAAAATTAGCGGTCCATCAAAAAGCAATTTTTAATCTAATGAGCGCGGTCTTCTGAGTACAAACTATTTTTTTCTGTGGCCTAAAATTAATTGTTTGGGATATATGAAGCGAATGGTTGTGACCATTTCCTGAAGGCAGCGTAACAATTAATGATAGGCAACCGCGCTTTGTCTACTGTGTAAAAGGCGCTCGATATATAATTTTTAATCACTTAATTTTTATGTACACATTGTTGTAAATAAAAAGGAAAAAGACAAAAATGTCATTAATACAAAATTGTAAAGAATGATTTGATTTCATGTAATTATGGTGTTAGAGTAGACCAAATCACCCAATAGTAATAATAGCAGCGGATTTATTATAGCGCCTTATGCTATTGGCCTCTAAGCGCTTTCACAAAATGGCCGCTTTGACACTGTGGCCCACATACCATTCCTAAACCATTTAGCAATCATTCAAGGGATGCAGCAGATCGGGACTCAGCGCGTTCCCTATCAGGGCCAACATACATCGAATAACCATCGCAGCCGGGACCCAGCCTTCCAAAATCGCATGGTAAATCGGGAAATCAAGCGGTTAATTCTTGTCAGAAATTACAAGATAGATTGGAAGCTCACAGGGCTCGAACAACCCTAATATGCATGAATGAGCACAATACACTGGAGTTGAGCGCTTACATGATTGAGATATCTTGTCCGATCTTATAACCTTGTTGTTCCTCTTCTCGTTGGTATTTTGTCGTTTTTATTTTTGTTTGTTTTGTTTTTGTTTTTTTACTGTACAGCGGCTATTTTTGTGGACCTAATTTTGTTGGCAATTTTATAGTTGAACGTTTTTGTAGACTTTAGTCATGCTTTTAAACGTCTACACTTGACCTTATGGGACCACTATATCTTCACAGGCTTTTCCAAGCACAGTTCAGAAATTAACGGCAAAATAAAAGCCTCCACAGATATTTTAGTTACACAGTAAAAGTTTTGGAATGTTAAGAAAGGCATAACACAGGTGACCAAAGACAAAATATACAAGGTGAAATGAGATGCTACAGAGTTTCCACCTTCACGCATCAGTTCAGCCTGCTTTCCCTGAAAACACACTGTAGAGACCCGAGCACGATAACCTGCCTCTTCGTGCTTGAACTAATTACATCGGTATATATATTCATGACAGAGTTCTAAATAGAGGAGTAATTCAAGAATGTGAAAGTTTCAGTTTGTAACCCAAAGGTTTAGTCATTTTGACTCTTTTTGCAAATATTACCAAGGTTGTTTGTAATGCTCTGTGGCCACTTATACTCGTACACAAGGGAGCCATTAAAATGTGAGAGAATTGACAGGGACAGGGAAGCATGAACGCTCAATTTCTGTGCTTGAAATGTTCATAACCACAGCATGAAATGGAAGGGAATGGAAAAACTACAATGTTTCCAAAGTGCGTGGCTTCTTACCCATAGGCAGTTTAAAATGTCCATATTATATCTGTGGACTTGCTTGTCACCACGTTGGGTCGAGAAAGGAAAGTCATTTCAGTATTTGATGATGTAGTTTTCGAGTGTGAGACTAGTGTAATTTTTTTGAAATACGTTTAGGTATTTGATATTTTTGGTTATTCTATTTCCGAGCTGTAGGAGTTGCTCTGCATGTTGGGTGCATTTCTCATAAGTTTGCTGATTTCACAAAATGAACAATTTCTTAAAGTCCTCAAAGAATTTCCTAAGAATTGTCAGAGAAAAAGACAACAGAAAGACCTAAATACATTTTACACCTTTTTGTTAGTTGTTAAGCCTCTCTAAAGTAAAGTCGTCAGGTTATTGCAAGGTTATAAATGCCAAAGCTACCTTGCGCTATATATACAAATGAAATGCAATGCGTGCAATGCCAAATAAACAAAAAGAGTTGTCAAAATTTAGACAGACTTCAAATGGTTTCCTTGGGGGACAACATGTAATTAGCATAAAAATGCCATGGCCGATTGGAATTTTCCCACCAAATAGGCCGCCAGCTGAGAATTAGGCAATACAATGTGGAAAAAATAATTTAGCGTTAAAAACACTTAGCCACGAGAAAAACAAAATGAATGCAATGGTTGTGAGGCCAATAGCGGTCTTTGTTCTGTATGTTGCATAATTTTTATTCGGTCCACCTAGAAGTAGGGAGTATCAACTCCTATGCATTTAAGGCAGGGTTTCCCAACTGGGGGGTCGCGACCCCTTTGGGGGTCGCGACCCCTTTTAGAAGGGGTGGTCGCCAAAATTATTGAAATGAAAATGAATATACATGTCTAAAAGGAGGAACAGAATGGGCAAAAAGAGAATTTAACTATGTCAAGCAAGCCAAACTGATTTTGCAGTGTCTGATTAATCAATTGAATTTGATTTGATAAAAGGTCCGCGGTGCAAAATTATTATTATAAAGTCACGTACAGGACTGTTCAAAGGGGGGAACCACCAAAATTTTCAACTCGATTTTATATGAAATTAGGGTATTTTGAAATGCTTGTGTGCACTTGTTTTAGGAATGGCGAGCACCATGCCCTTAGACGCTACATCTGAAGTCACCGAAAGGAACTGACTTTGTTGCCTCTTCCCCGGCTTAAAAAATTGGCTTGCCACTGATGTGCCTCTACACAAAGCCCTTCAATTTTTTTCTTGAATAGTCAAATTTCGTTTTCTTCTGCCCAGGCAGAAGATTAATCCTGAATTGACCAACCCTCATGCAGTGGTACTCAGTTCAGTTTCTTATTGTGTGTACACAGCCCAATCTATTGTTTACCCTCTCAGCTGTTCTGCTACTTGTCTGTGAGTCAAGGTTCATATTTCATACCCATGGCATGGTCAGCTGATATACAGCCCTCTTGCACCACTAGTGATAGTGATTCCAGGGCTTGCACTAGATGAGACTAGTCCTACCCTAAAGGTAGATATGTAAAAGTTTTCTGATTGGTTGGTAGATTGCAAAATTTTGCTTGACCAAATATAAACTGTAGATGATTTATCTAGCCAATTTATATCCCAAAATAATACTTCCAATGTTATAATATACAATTGTGGTACAGAATTACATTTGTTTGTATGTATATTTTAACACCTTGATTTTTTTAGCATGGAACTATTCATAGCGACTAATATTTCATTGAGTGGTAAACAAGACAACTTTGTACAACAAAGTATGCCAGGTATTACTACACAATGAGTGATTGGCCTTTGCACTAGATAAGAAGTTCCCTTAAAAGGGAAGTATGGTAAACTGCAGCTTGGTGTTCATGCAAGTATTTCTACTCAAAATAATACCAGATGGCTCAGAAAAAGTAACATGAAAATGAATTGTCTTTGTGTTCACAATAAAGGTTGCTCATTAGATGATGCCTTGCCATGTATTTATTAAAATCTAGTGTTACAAAACTGCAATTTGTTGTTGCCATTTCACAAAATTGGCACTAAAAGGCAGAGATTGTCCTTTTGAAGGACTCGTCTTGTTAAGAATAAATTATTTTGGTAAGCTAAGAGTCAAGAATGGGTCTGGTCAAACAGGTTTGGGAAACCCTGATTATGCTTGCTTTCAACATTGATAATGGTACTTTTGTACCTGTGTGTATATAATTTCCTTGTGTTGCTCATGTTTTCAAAGCTTTGGCTGCAAACTAACAGTGTACGGGACATGTTGGGCATTAAGGATGCCTGATTACTGCTTAATGCTACTCCATACTTCAGGACTGGAGTTGTTTTGTTTTTGGTTTTCTTGTTTGTAAAATAAACCATTCAAAACATTGTAGCATACTATAACCAATCAAATGTAAATCTTGGGAAATTCCTATTCAAGAAAATGTGTGCCTTTAAAGAGACATGAGATTTCAATAGAGAAGTGCCCTCAATTTTTTTCAAACCCAAGTTTTGATGCATATTTGGAAGGCTTACCAATGTATTAAATGACGACCTGGGCTTATATGTTATAAGATGATGATTGATTTAGTAATTCTGTCGTACACGACAGAAATTCAAAGCATGGTTTCCTATGGGACGATTAGGATAGAATGGGCAGTTCAAAACAAGGTTTGGGTTTTATTTCGTGCTTGTTTGTCCAATAATCTTCGAACGTTAGCGGTAGGTGGTCTACAACTGATCAAGTGCAATGAGAGAAATTTGTATCTCAAAAAAATCTTTTGTGAACTATGTAAAAATCGCAGCATTTTACTTGCAGTGCCATGCATTTACCATCAAATTGATCATGAAGATAATCCTCAGTAAATAGAGGCTTAGGCTGTAATAGAAATTTGTATGCAAAGGGGGAAAATTCTCATCCCTCTTTCTAGATGTAAATAACCTAGATTATTTCTTTAAGTAAGGGATTAATTTTGCATGGTTAGCACATTTGTAGGGATTTTGTTGAATTCCTCTTTCTAGAGTGAATTGGATTAAATCCTTATTTGGCAGGGGGAAGTATGACAGAAAACATGTGCAGGCATTTAGTTTGCGGAATTTCAGTGTAATCCTGAATCAGAACTTTGCCAAAGTTTTTTTTCATCTATCTCAATTTTGTTTTACAATCCCTAAATTTGACAAGAAAGTGGTATAATTACATTATACCCTCACACATACGATATATCATGTGCTGTATTACATTTAAACATAGAATAAAGCACATGAATAGAGAAGGTGCAAAGGGTACATGTCATATGCCAGAAATCAATTTCTGGCATAATCAAAAAATATTCTCCATGGTTTATTTAACTTCACTACCACAGTAGTTTAATCCACTTCCAAATTATGTGCTAGAATTGTTGAGCTATAAGTTTAGGCAGTTTAAACTTTCCAAGGACACTCTGCCCTGCTTTGCCTTACAGTGTCTTAATTAGTCAATTACAAGTTAGTCATTTTGATAACCATCGTCATTTCAAAAACCAATTAGTCATTTGAATAACCATTAAAATAGTTTCAATATGATAGTTAGACACTATAATTATTTTTAAATCAGAAGCGTGCCTGTAAGAAGTACAGGTATCCTACATACAAAAAACATTTAATAAAGACAAAATCAGATATTTTAGTCATAACCGCTAATATGGAACTAACTAACAACATGGGAGATTTGGGAATTCACCCCGTGTTGAATATCGCTTTTTTGATGTTACAAAATAAGTGGGTGATTTTGTGATTACAAGATGGGTGATTTTTGTGTGTACAAAGTATACATTTGTGTGCAGTAATATTGAGAATTCCTTTAGAATCTTTGACCTCAATTATACTTGAATGCATTCAAAAGATATAGTACAAACTGATCCTCAGGGTATAACTTTACTTGGTAATTACCAAATTTCCATGAATCTAATTTTTAAGCTTTAATCTTTTAAGCTTCAATTGTTTTGTGCCCGGTTCTTGGAACGTTTCAATCATAATTGCATAAAAATGTTGCACCCCCCGTATTTATTTCCAAAAAGATTGGTATATGCAGCGCAGCATAACCAAATCTTTATATCTCAAATGACATTGTTATTAGGAAATTTACCGAGTCTTAATTTGTTTGGGAAATTTGAAAACTGAAGAAATTCCTAAGGAGCTGTTTCGTTCGTGGATATTCACTCACGAAAAAGCCAGCATATTTTGCCCATCTTCTGTATTGTCTTATTCTTGAAGATTGTAATAAACCTTCACATGTTACGATTTTTGGTGTTAGACTTGCTACAAAAATAACGAAAAGGATACTTCTTTTGGTAAGATTCATTTGATAAGTATAAAAGAAAGTAAGAAACTTTGTGATGATATTGACAGTAAATTAAATAAAAGAAACCCGTTTTATTCATGTAAGGGTTAAACAAGCCTTTAAGCCATTGTGAAGATTGTGATCAATTGTACTGTTATAACATTGCATGTTTGATTCTTGTTAGGCTGGGGCAACAGATAAGTGACTGTGAGTGTCTTCAAGATGTAGAGGCTGCGTGGGAGTATACCTTTTGAAATGGAGTTGTTTCATTTTGTGTGCAAAAGTTCTCCTGGCTAACATGATTGTGCTACCATGTGTTGTAAAATGCCACTTCTGCATTTTACGACTACAATTTCAGAAGATGGCAGTGCGAGGCGCAGAACTAAATATACGTAACAATCGTGCATTAAGTATAAAAGCAAGGATTTTGTTATACGTAGAGTTATATATACTTAAAGTATTGAGATCATGAGCCACTTCAATTTTACTCCTGAAGAGTTTTGCAGCCATTTTTCAAAATGGCCGCCCAAGTTGCTTTTATTGTTTATCACAGCATACGTATCCTTTAAAATTACCGAATGATGCCTAAAATGTTATTTAATGGTCTGAATATATTAAGAGGACAGTTTAAATTGGACAACAAGGGTTATGGAGATAAAGGAATAAGTTTAAATCAAACATTCATCTTTCAAAATGGCTGCCAAAAGCAATTTTACCTTTTGCCCCGCCCTGACCCCCCTTTCTAAAGATTTACATACAGATAAGTAAAACTACCCTCAACAATCGTTTTGTGTATTGCTAAGTAATCGTCACAGATATTACTCAAGAAATAAAGGCATACTGAGGTTTAGCCTGTACAGCTTTTTTTTAAATTTGCAACCATATACTGGCGGCCATGCGTTGAAACTCAACGCCCAAAAAGGTGGATGCGTCACACTTTTAACTCCAAAACTTTGGGTTTCTTGTCATATCTTTGTAAGTACAGAATATATGAAGTGATTTGATGTCATTTCAAAGCGGAAAGATTATTTAATATTTGTATGAAGTTTGGTTAATCTATCTTAATTAGCCAAAAAAAAATTGACAAATCGCATCAGCCAAGGAGAGTGGAGGGGGCAGCGCTCCGACTGTAGCAAACTCTATGGTAAGTTTTAACATCTCCGTTTTCCAAAACTTTCACAACGTTGTCAAACATGGGTTGATTGTAATTATTGTTGGTATCAAAAGGAAGCGATCATTCTCTAAGCACTTATTGAATAAAGTCAATTATATCAATGGTCCTCATAGTGTTGAAGCATCAGGTAAAAAGGGCCTTAATTTCTACCAACCAGGGCCCCTAATAATAACAATTTGCAATCATAGCTAAATTGATCATTGGGTTGTGTAGTTCACGAAAAACCGTTGATGACAAAAATAAAAGTGATGGCAATTTGCAAAAACCGCTTTTGCAAAATGGCCGCCATTTTAAGGTAATAGGCACTACTATGGTGACTTAGTGTCGGAATGTATGTTGTCTGGTCAAGAGGTTCAATATACATGCCAAATGTCTGATCATGGAAATTTATATACAAGGCTATTTTTTAAAGATGGCCGCCATTACGTAAAGAAACCGTAATTTCTTTTTATATACCTAGGAAGATGAATTTGGTGTCAAAACGAGTGTTTTCTGGGTCAAGGAATTCAATAAGACTATTCTAAAAACCTAGGATGAATATCAAAGTGATTTCTTTTTGGCTTTGTCACTTTTTTTTCCACTAGATGGCCCAATATTTTAATACAGAACCCAAGGTGTTAACTTACTGCATGTCATGGCTTAATGCGGCAAAGTGTTAAAATATAGTAACCGCAGATCTTTGATAAGTATACCAACACAAATCCTCGGTACTCCTCCTTAAACTTCCTAACTGCCTCTTTATGCCCCTATGAACGCAAACCCCAAAACATTGACTACCAATAGGTGTGCACGTTACCATGGACCATTAATTGTTCCACATTTTTTCGGGCCATTTTACTCTTAAACAATAATGGTTGCTATTAACAGTAATAGCGGCCTAATATCAAAATTCCCATGGCAATTCCAGATATATGTTTTGGGTGAATACATATAGAGTGGTCAAGTGTGTCACATTTTTGGGTGTCACATTGAATAAACATCTCACGACTCATCTGACCGTTTTGAAATATGGCTGTTGAAATCCTTTGAACCTATAAAACATCCCCTTTGTCACCAAAATCGTCATCCTAGGTTCTGCATAGCATGAGTTTATAAGGATTTTTGCCTTTTTCTGTCTATGTTGACCAGTTTGGGAAAATAGTGACGTAATGAACACTTCAATTCTATTTATATTTACCTGACAGTTTTTAAATAGTGTTAGTTTGAACTCCTTGACCCAGAAAAATTTTTAATTTGTACCACCACAATCATCTTCAAGCACTATATAATAAGAATGTAAGGTTTGTGCCGCCATAAAATGTCACCATCTTGGAAAATATCGACACCTGCAACATTTGTAGTTTTATTGGGGAATAGTTTTATCGAACTCCTGACCCAGAAAAAACAATTTTTACACAAAATTTTCTTCTTAGGTGTTTTTTGGCTTTAAGATGGCTTCAATTTTGGATAATGGCGTCGTATGCCATTGCCACCATTTTAAATTTTTGTCATCCACCTGTTTTCATGAACTCCACATCCCTACAACGGTCAATTGTAGCTATGATGAACAAATGTAGTATTCCGGCCCCGGTCAGCACTCTTCCTCAAATGGTTTGTGCTGCAGCACTATCAAAGAAAAAGAGGTTTGAACTTTTGACAGTGAGACTAAAACATTTCCCATGTACTGGTCGTACATGTACAAAGTAAACAAAAAAGCAGCAAACGTTCTCCAAATTGTCTGAGCATGTAACATGGGACGTATTTATCTTACCAGAGTCCCAGGTTATTTTCTGGAAGGAAGTTTGAAGAGGAATTCAAATATGCAGTTATTTTTTGTTTGTTTTTGAGGTATGGTTTTAAAATGTGTTGGCTGAAATTACCTGAACTTTTGTTGAAAATTTGGGATCACCACTGTACTACAAAGGTTACCAAACCATTGTGAATTACAGTTGTGTATCAGTTGATAGTTTGAAACCTGTTTTCCTAGTCCAAATAAAATCTCTTTAATTGAAGTTCAATTGTACATTTCTTCTTGAGGATTTAGATTTGTGCATTTTGATATAAAATTTTGTTTTCACCTTGTAATATCTTCACGGTCACCTGGCCGTTTAAATGCTATGTATGTAGTGGGCTTTCTTATTGCCTCAGCTTTTTAAATATATACTTTTTGCTATAATAAGGTGATTACTTTTGAGTTGACACAAATAGGGAAATTGATATTTTGTGACCAAATGTAATGTGTGATGCAAAGTCTTCGAGTTTTAAAACACATGGCCTGTTATTTCTTAAATATCCTATACAACATCATTTGGCCAAAAATATCAAACAAATTCTCTGTTCTTCTTTGCGTATCACAAGCACCGGTGTAACCTATAGTATAACGAAGGAAATGATAACTCAGTAAACCAGTTTTATGGATTAGCAATGTTTCACTTTAAACATGAATTTCCACAGTTCTTAATTCACATGTCTTGCCTCAGGAAGTGGTCAATAGGCCCTATCTGCTTTTCGGATAGAATGTATTACAGTCAAAAGTTGACATATATACAGACCTTGGTTGGCTGAATTGCAATGTTGATTATCATATGTTTTGCCACTGCAAGCATATTTATGACTTAAAGAACTTGTTTTGTGCTAATCCATAAACAAGATGTGTGAAAATTTCCATCAACAGTGGCAATGATCTGCACTCCAGTGAGATTTGATCTTTGATAACAGTGAAACATCTAATTCAGGACACCCTGGTAACCGCCTTTAATCGCCACTATATATTACAACGCAATCCAGTGAAATGGCCGAAGAAATATATGGAGAAAACAAATTTTGTTAATCTGTCCTAATGGAGGTCTCCATATTGCGATGGCAGCTCTTAAGACTGTTGGAGATTGGTTACAGGGTATTGGCAACACCCCTGGGTGCAAGCCCCTTGTTCAATGCCCACAGGGTCTATGGTGATCCGCACTCTGACCTCTATTAGATACATTTGAGCTGATTAATATCAAGGGGATTATTTTTCCTGTGTAATATTTGCATACGAACCTTGTCTAATCGACACGGAAACCTTGAATTCCACGAGGCACAATCTTAAATACTTCTGGAACAACTGATATAGTTCTTGATGGAACAGTCATCGTCATAGATGCTAAGGTCTGTTGCCATTTATCCATACATTCGTGTCTCGTGTGTGGGGGGAAAAATCGGGATTGGATAGGAATAATCCCTTAACTCCCTCATTCCATTTTTTGCGTTTTCCACTTTTTAAAAATCATGAAGCAATTTCCTGCCTTTTGTTTTACGGGGAAAGTGCTCTTGGTCTTAACATCGTTGAATCAACCAACAACAGATTGTTTGTTTACACTATGGTGAATGTTCTGAGCAAACTCCTATTGAAGATACTGTCTCCCTCTTCTCATTCTCTCACAAAGAGGTTGATAGCCACATGATGTTGCCTGTAGCCATGCTACCATCATAACCATAGCAAAATACTCGTCCCAGACTGTTTTTTTAGAAAAACACGGATGTTGTTGTCTTAGCTAGTACAATTTCTACATAGATCTAGAACTGACCTGTGACTATCAGTTAGACTGGGAAGATTTTTGTACGTGGTAGACTCATACAATATCACTCGGCCTTTGACCGCATAAGCATGACAACTCCTAATTAACGCACTTAATAATAAATTCAAAAGAAATTGCCAGGTGAATAAAGTAGGCTATGGTTTTCAATTATTTGGTCTAGATTCTCCGATGGTACAAATTATCCTGCTTGATAAAGATGATACACAAGTTTAACATATTGTAGGTGATAAATGTGAGATAAGTCACTACATTCCGGCAATAGTCGAGATGCTTTATTTGGTATCCATGCACGACATTGAGGATTTTCCTTACTATTTGTTGTTAAGAAACAATTCAGTGAGTCCTGTAATTTACCAATGCAATATCAGTTGATTGCCACAAGGGAATTTCTTGTTTTGAGATACTTATTTGAGATTCATCACTTTAATGAATTTTGTGTCGACTACAATGTATTGATGTTATAATTATCATCAAATTTTGAAATTACGTTTGCAAAAAGGAAAAGTCCTTATTCAACAATTACGTACCACGCCTTTAATAATCACTGAAATACATTGTAACCTTAATTATTAGACGACCAATGTAGTAGACATCTAGCAGGTTTTTATGCGTCGTAGAGAGAGTAGTAAAAGGTGGGTGGTGATATATTAGGCCCAATATGTCTAAAATGGTTATTTCGGCGGCCATCTGGACATGGCCGCAAGGCCCCATCTGGCAATGCCGTATTGACAAACTCGACATCATTTAGCAATTTTTATGGCCTAGTAATAGGCTATTAAAGGCAGGTGTTGAAATATTAGCAAAAATATGCCAACATGGTCATTTTGGTCGCCATCTTGGAAAATGGCCGACGGGGATGCAAATTGATATGGCTCATGATTTTGATCTGTTCGTACTACTTTTCTCTACATCTGTGCCAATTTCATGCTTTTATGCGACAAAATGCACGATAGGTTCGCTATGCCGCCTCTCTACAGAACTTTTTTTCAAAATTAATTTCTCCAATTGAAGTAGATAATTATAGAAGATAATACAATCATATCTTTTTAATTAGACCTATTTTGATTGATACTTCAGGTAATTTCATCTTTATTTTTTTTTTAGAAATGTTTTAAAAGGTTTTTTTGCATGATTTGAAATGCACTTCATACATATACAAAATGTAAGAAACTAGGTTGACAACTCATTTAAATACTACAACAAAGTAATAGTGATGACTTTCTTGCCCTTGCTCTTCTGGGCCCGTTCCCCAAACTCGTGCGTAACCCAACCTATATACTAACTCACGTGAATTGTCCTATATAACAGACCGTTTCATACCATTTACAAAGTTCTTTGGACAAAGGTCCACTCAGACATGACATAGGATGCCACGTAGATTTAGGACTGAGTTTCGGGAACAGACCACAGGTCACTATGTTGTTCACTTTCTCGGCATCTATTTGTTGATCTTTCAGAGTGTTCCAAAACTTTAACCCATTTGTACAAGTCAACTAAGATTGCAATTTTTACAGGTATGTTTATAGAGACTGAATGATTGCTGTGGGTTCCCTGTTTGTCTTTAGGATGGACAAGTACATTACGCAGAGTATTGTGTGGGTTCATTACACTGTCAAAATAAAGAAGTCAATTTCTGCCCAAAGTAGTCCTATAAATGTTGCTTTTTCCGATTTTGTCTATCGTGTTCTCTACTTGTTATGGGAGCCTGACAACTGTACACACTGACTATTAAGTACTGTGGAAATACCGACTTGCGGTTTTGATGCTAGATGCCATATGCATAGTGCAACGCCTATTTCACTACTGTGCTAATATTGATGGTTAACACTAGTAAACGGTAGTTTTGTATCTAGATCTTGAGACAGAAATTGATTGAAAGCTGAAATTCAGGACAACAATGAGAAAAATACGGCCTTTCATCCGATATCAAAATTTGTACTACTTACGGGTAAATCAGGGGGTCCCAAAGATGATGGAAACAAGCCCCTGTAAACATTGTGAGAATTCTACAAAACAAACACGCTTATATGACCAATTTGCAGAAAAAGTGACTATTTTTGCAGTGTACCTGTAGAGATATTGCAGGTTTTCATCAAAAAATTTTCTCTGAAATGTCTTGGACACGAGGGTGAGGACTACCAGTTGTGTGCTTGTTTTTTTGTTATTGGTTAAAGGTGTGTTTCCGATCGACTTTGGGACCCCCTGATTTACGCGGATGTAGTATCAATTTTGCTATCAAATAAAAGACCATATTTTTCTCATTGTCCTCGAAATGTTGAGCCCTCAAATCCATTTCATTCCACAAGATATCTACAAAAAACACCAATTTAAGTTAACCATCAATATTGACACAATATTCAATATGCTTGCAAAGTCAGTGTTGCTTCTACCAACCACAAGTTGTTTCCCACGGTACTTAATGGGGTGTATGTGCAAGGTGCCAGGCTCACGATCAAGCTGAGAACACAATAGACATAAATCAGACAGCACCTTTATGAAAAGAAGAAAAAGAAAATCAGGACACCTTGCAATTTTGTTTGGAATAACCAAAGTGGTCCTTAGCAAATTCATACATCAAGCTCCACAACCCCTGCCTTTAAAGTGTACGGAACCTTAATTTTTGTACATTTTGCCCAGGCTAAAAGTGAATTGCTCATTTAGTCACTTGCCTAAAAATAAAAGTTAATACGTTTTGTGGGTGTTTTATATTTCCACAAGGACGTGCGTAGGTAGGAGTGTTCTCCATCTTGAAAAACAATAACAATATTGTACATAATATGAGGTGGCCAACAGATAAAATATATACTTGCAGGTTAACATTGTCTATATCGTTAAAAAAGTAAATGTAAAGATGAAAAGGGGGGTGAGCAGCCGAGTTACCACAAATTGGCTCAGGTGTTTTTTATCACTCAAAACAACATTCAACTGTTAAAGGGGCATTTTGGTTGATCCACATCCCTGTCCGCTGACGTGCCTAAAATATTGAGATTTTTTGATATGTGTGCCAAACAGCTGTGATTTGACATCACTTCTGTGAATAATGAAATTTGATTACCAATGAATCACCCTTTGGAGTAATTTTGGAAGTAAATTGAATCAGTTTTTAGTAAATTTGGAAGTGTATTCCCCCGCATCAAAGGAATATGAGCTCCCAAATCCAATTACCAGTGTGTTTTCAACTAGAAAACTCCATAATTCTTACAGGTTAGGATTATTGAATTGTTGAACATTTAATATAAAAATAAAAACCTAATAATGGTCCTGTTTTTTATAAACGAGTACGCATTATTAATTAAAGGTGTCATTTCGTGATTCCAGCACCTTCTTTCTTATTCATTGTTTCACGAGATATCCTTGAAAAAAGCGTAGTCACAAAATTTGAGGTGATTCCGATCTTGCTTTTTTTGTGTTATAAAGCGTTTGCTTGTTTCCCACGGCCGCATAGACCATTGTGCTGTAATTCCTTCTTTCCGTATACTGACAGAAAATACAAAATTGGATTCTTTACGGAGGCGACCAAATTAAATAAGATTAGGTACCATGGGATTCTGAAGGATCACAGTTCAGAATGATATAAAAATCTCAACTTTTTTTAGGTAAGTCGGGGGACGAGGCTGTGGATCACGAAATGCCCCTTTAAGGTTGGTCAAATTACAATGGTGCTTTATGATACTAAAACTAAACCCCATACTTTGTACTAAACCCCATACATTTTGTAATGTTGTATATAAAAGAAATCACATTTTAGTTTCATTGTAGTTTTGAAAAACATTCGATTGCAAACAGTATATTTAAGAATTTTTTTGTATTGCAATGATATAAAATATATCAGTTGCATTCAATGCCATTTATTTCTTATTTGTTTGTATAACTTGTGTACAAATGTAATTTAGAGCTTTTGTATTCTTTTGATACAGAATTAATGCTATGTATTATTTTGCATTAAATGTTGCTATCACTAGCTACTATCAATTGTACATTCATTGAGATGTTGTGGAAGTTGTATACAAAGTTCTGGTTACAATATGGAGCAAATGGGTAGACAAGCATTCATTTTATGTATTTAGACTTATCCCTGAGGCCTGGGGTGTACTTCATCAGTAATAGACCGTAATTCAATAGCCCAGCCAATTTTGGTGGACCAGCTAGCCAACATTCCAGTGCTACAAATACATTCACCTGTCAATATCCCTGTGCAATCGCTAAACATTGGATCGATTGACAGCTTAATGTAGTGTAATAGTGCTGAAATGTATGTATCTGTCCACCAACATGTCTGGTGCTGACGTCATATTGATACGTCTATATCTAACCGATGTAAATGATATATGCAGCAAATTAAAAGATAACCATATGCTTCAAATATACCATAATATTTTAACTATTATATAAAATTCCAATGGCGAACAATCAGGTCCGGTTTTTACTAATTTTGTTATTATTATTATTTAAAAAAATCAAAATGGATATGACCAATGGAACCATCAAGCACCAGTTTGTTACAAATTTTGTATTTAGGTTTACGTTTACGTTTACGATGATACTGCTCAACATTCCATCATGAACAAAGCGAACAAGGATAAGTGTGCGCAAAATGATGTTAATCTAGCTGGTTGTCTTTTATTCTGAAGTGATCATTCCCTGCTGTTCCTGGCATGTATGCATCTTGTCCACCAACTGTCTGGTGGCTGACGTCATATTGAATACGGCTATTAATGATATGTTCTGCTGTCGATTCTAATGTTTTGAAGATGCTCTTCTTTACCTCCAGACTCAGTTTAGGGAAGAAATCCAGTTAAAGCAGGGACAATAACACACACACACACAATCATGGTCAATTGTGTTGACCATTAATTTTCCATAATTCTTTTTGTTAACCTGTGTGCAAATGCAATTTTATACTTTTTTAATTCTTTTGATACAGAATTTTGTAAGTTGTATATCATATCCCTGGTTACAACATAGAGCAAATGTCTAAACAACCCATACCTTATTGGACATCTTATGTGGCATATCTACTGCATTAATTGAGCGTTTTGTAAATGTAGAAGTTTGTTATATAAAATTGGTTACCAATAAAGAGCTAAGGAATACATTAGAGTGTAATCAACCATTAATCCTGGGGTGTATTTTATCAAGCATCTACATAGCCGGGACTGTATGAAGGTGTGTGCTTCCAACAAAATTGTTTAGGCCTTGATAATCATAAAATTAATGGAAGCCTTGCCAACCCCCCTTAATGTCCTCCACTTGGGTTTTCAAGGTTATACAGGGGTCAAACTTTAAAATGTTCCGATGTGGTTTAAAAAGCACACCGTGGTGTTAGTCTGGTTGCAAGATTCCAAAAGGTATAGTTTTTATACTACCTATGGCTTATGTTCCGAGTTACGGGGTAAAACTGTAAAAAATGGTGAAAAGTCAGTTTTGTTGTGTACATGGGTCAAAAGTTAATTGCTTTTTGATTCATTCAATATGTGGTGCAAATTGTTTCACCGGGAGCTTAAAGGATTGAATAAGATAGTTTGCCTTATCTGTTTAATGCTAGTTTTCATGTTATCCAACCAAATAGGTCACAGGTCAATAAATCCAATCGCTTTGACTTATTCTCCCATTTTGTGTCGCCTGGCTCAAGGCAGGAAGACACTAAGGGATCATTTGTCCACTGTTGTTTGTGTCTGAGTCTGTTTGTTTTGATGTCTGTTGTTTGTAAAGGGTTAACATTGCCTGATATCCCATACCTTTGATGGATTTAAACCAAACTGTGTGTCAAAGGGCACATGCATCCCCCATTTGTTTGATGAGGTCGCAATGGTCCCAAACTGAGGTCAAAGGTCATGTGAGGGTCAAGTTTGTAATAGCTGAAAATGTAAATTGACCTCATTTGAAAAGTCGAAGTTCAATTGGGACCAAACTCGAGTCATGAGTGCAACAGGTATCCCTCATTGTTGATGAGATCAAAGGTCACATACAACTATCAAAGGTCATGTGAGGTCAAGTTTAAAATATCCTGAAATGTAAAATGACCTCATTTGAAAAGTAGCTAAAAGTTCAAAATTGAAACCACTGGTTTATGGAGTTTACATACAAACACTCATTTGTTTATGTGAGGGTCACAGGTCACATATCAAGTTCAGAGTGATGTTAGGCCTATAATTCACCAAATACTCGACGGCAGGCGACCAATCATTCCTAGGACCAATGTGTTTGGTTAATAACCCGACACGTAAGATAAGTCAAAACTATTCCTTTTTCATTCTAGAGCAAACACAACACTGAAGCACATTTTACCAAATTTGAGCTACCTGGTACAAACCAAATTGACTTTTTTACCATTTATACAGTTTTCATACCCCCTAATTCCTAAACTCTAAGTCACAGGTAGTATAAAGCCTTGTAACTAGATAGACATCATGGTGTGCTTTTTAACACAATCGAAACATTTTAAAAATTTTACCCCTGTTTAACCTTGAAATCCAAGCTGGGGGCCATGAAAGGGGAGTGGCAAGTGCTTCCATCAATTTTTTTTATTTTCATGTAAAAGTACTACAAGTTAACCAAAGTCACATTTTATCCAGATTTGAAAACTCACATAAATCTGTGCACTAACAGTCCCCCACTAACAGGGTGTATCAAATTGAAGAAACTAAAGTTCATGTCAATTTATACTAGGAAACTATATTTCAGAATCACGCATAATCTGTCTAAAGAAGATCAGAATGTCCACTTTCCATAACGCCCTCATCTAACCAACGGGTAACAGTTGATTGAGCAGTGAAATTTGCTCTGTGACCAGTTAGCATGATTATACATGATTTTGACAGTTATGTTCCTGGAGCATAATTGTGACGATCATTCCGACTAATACTCAATAACTTTACTGATAAGTAATATTGGCTATTAGTGAATCAGCTCACTCAAATAATGAATAGCTCCGTTCTGGACGATCATCATAAACTTATGCCCCCCCCCCTCCAGGATAAAATTGGTGGTCAAAATCTCATTAAAAGGCATTAGCATTAGCAGCGATTTGCAATCGAAACATCTAAAAAATCTCAAAATTCCTATTTTTTTTAATTTTGTTTACTGGCATGGATATGCGAAGACTACCCTGCAAGTGGTTTGGCTTGAAATCCGTGTATTAAAGAAGACAGCAGTACTTTTTCTCTGGGTCGGTACTTTCTATACGTGCGTATCAAAATTACGACTTGATATGAAAAAGCCTTTCCCGGTGAATATCACAGATTTTCAGCGAGATCTTGTGGGCCCCATGATCACTACAGTTTTACCTCAAACACAAATAATTATGAGCTTTGTTTATTCTTACGTGTGTAAACCACAACCAGCTATTTAGTGCAGATTTTGGAGACGCGCCGCTGTATGCCTATTTGCGAGATACGTTTGACAAATTCCCTCAAAATATGTTCATTTTTTCACTATTTGGTGGTTTGTTCTACATTAACCCCAGTTATAATGGAATTATACAACACTTATCCCTGATTATAAGTTAAAAACATGCATTTCACATTTTTTCGATTCTCTCCGCATGAATCGCTGCTAATCCCTTTAAACATACTAACTTGGCCCCAAAGCAACTTTAACCTGCTGGACAACAATGCTTCAGTCAACTGAAGTGCCGCTTTAAAACTTGACATTTTTTTTAAATTCTTAAAAATGTAGCATGGCTTATGCCAGCCTGAGAACAACCTGCCCCAGTATGGGCATGGTTCCAGAAAGTGATTCTATTTCGAGCAACTTCAAAAGGGGAAAATCCTTATCTGGAGCACACTGTCATCATTACCTAAATCATAACCCCCGTTGACACACCTAGACCAGGATGTTTTGTTGCCGATTTCATTCAGACTTTAACCCCATCAGGTCTACCACCTTTCTTACAGTATTTCCACTGGCGGATCCAGGGGGGTGTTTTTTTTGTGTGTTCCCCCCCCCCCCCGGTAATTTGGCCAAAATCTTGTAAAAATCAGCCTATTTCTTACCATAACCACCTTCCAGCCCCCCCTTGGTAATTTTGGCATTGGCAAAATACATCATAACACCCTTTATATAACCATTCATATCGGCCGGTAGACCTCAGGGGGTTAACCCATTAGTCTCTGCTGACAAATTTAGTCACTCAGAGATACAAATTTTCATTGTTTTTCAAAAAATAATTTTTTGTGTCCATATCTGGCATATTGGCATATTTTCAATGTTAATCTATATCAGGGTTTAACAACTTTTTTTGCTCAAACCCTATTTCTAAATGATAATAAGTATGCTGGGGGAAACTAAACATTTTTTTCTTTTGTCACCTAATAATGCACCCAATTGACAGTATAGCTTGATCTAATGCTGATCAAGCGTGTTGGTTTAATTGACATTGTAAATAGACCATATTCAATAGGCAGCCATGATGGTGGACAAGATAGACACATTCCAGTACAACAATACATTCACCTGTCAATGATCCCTGTGCAATCGCTATACATGGATCAATTGACAGCTTAATGTATTGTAGTCCTGGAATGTATGCATCTTGTCCACCATCATGTCTGGTGGCTGACGTCATATTGAATACGGTCTATTGTCATATATATATGATTCCATTTTGGAAGTAGAGCACCTTTATTTTACAAACTCAAATTTTATTTGTGTTTTCTTAATCAAATGAACTTTGGGATCCATTTTCTGTAAAGGTTAGCTTTGTAGCTTTGCAATCTCATTATGAGCCTGTGACCCCCAAATTCATCTTTCCTCAAATACTGCAACAATATATTTAGGGATCAATAGGAGGTCGATGGCATCAGCCTATTTTGTCATTGATCTTGATAACCAAGGGCACTGGAAAGATGAACAATTTGGAACCATTTTAAAGAAATGACATTTTCTCATTTCTCATCAACCATATTCAGTCAATTTTGACTGTTACATTTCACTTGGTTTGTGGAATGGAAAAGTCAAAATTTGTTCTCATGATACATTTTACTATCACACACATTTTGCATGCCAACTTTACTTGCAATGCCCAAGGGGAAAAGGGTTCCCTGGGGTGATTGGTCATTAGGATTCTGGGAAGTCTAGATATCGGAAGTTCTATTTTAAAAGGATCTACGAGGTGGACATTAATCATTTGTTCAACAGTTGTGACCCATGCATTTTTGTTTTTTGGTTTGCTAAGTAAGAAGATCATGAACTTGAGGAAATGCAGAGTTGAAGCAACCAGTCCCTTTAATGGGTAAGAAAATGGGAATTTTAACCCCCTGAGGATTACCACCTTTCTTAGGGGGTCAGAGGCATTGTCCCCACCTTAATTGGGCTGTCTGTCAAGGGTCAAGCAGTCAGTTGGGGTGGGGAAAAGCACATTCTGTTAGGAATATGGGGGAACGAAGGGTGTAGTTTCCACTTCTATATCATTATGCTTAATATTTTAATTGCAAAACGCTGGTTAAAAAGTACTGGTGAAAACATTCTACCCGATGTTGTCAAAACCTTGTTTAAATTTTTTCAAATGTTCAACCAACTGAAATTTGGAAATAATCTTTGCAAGATATAAGGTCATGTGTCGTATAATGTAGTGGGACACCCTAGCGTTACATCATGGAAAATCTAGTAAATTCACCAATTTCTATATTTGTTAGTATAGCATTAAAATTGTTTACAACACTATAGCAAAACCATACATTTTCTGAAAGCTGAAGGTGTAAGGACTCTATATATGCAATGTTGACGTTGATATACAGGGTGCGCGAGAAAACATTTAGGGTGCAAACCCAAAAAACACATTTTTTCACGCAAATATGTTACCGATGAAAAATCTTGGAAGGCAAGTAGTACCTGCAAGATATTATATATTTTTACAGGTAACTATTAGGCTTTCAAACCAAATAAACTTGTATCTTCACATCTTGATACAAGTGAAATACAGGGTGGCAAAATGAGACACTTTTGTGAAAAATAACATGCGTTTTCTTAAGAAGTAAAATGAACCATATTACACCAGTAAGAACGCCAATGTAATTGCTGGAAATCTCAGAAAGAATCATAACACGATCTGGACAGGTAACAAGAGTTTATTACCACATTTGTACATGGTGGTATGAAATTTTATCAACTTGTATGACGCCCATATGTATGCTTTGTACACTTATAAGCAGACTTGTTGTCCTGAGGTCCTTTAATTGTAAGAAGTTTTGATCAGTTATGTTTGTCAGTATTAACATGTATTTTACAGATGACCATACCCTTTCAAATGTGAAACACGCATACAGGTGTTCAAAATATGGTATTATGCTATATAAAACAAATTAGGTAATGATCAATGTGTGATAGTAGATATTGGCTTTGAAATACTTGAACATCAACTCCAAAATCTTATAACACTTGCTATTTGAACCATAATTCAGTTGATATTTTCTTAAACAGCAATCCTGACCTTTTTTCATTTTTTAGTATGAAATTACTGACCATTGTCTTGGCATGCGAATAGCCCTATCAATTCTGATTGGGAGTTAATTTAGTAATAAAAAAAAAAAAAATCATAATTAGTTAATTAATTAGTTAATTGTAACTAATTAACATTGCATTATTTCAACTCGTGGAAAAGGAAACTTAGGTTGGCCATTTAATTTCATTTAATCGGATGGTTGATTGACTTAAACATTTTATTGTGGGGTATGCTTTGTGTAGTTTGAAACAAATCTCATTACTTGTAGCTTTTGTTTAATTTAAATCTTTAATTACTCATAAATCGGGTTGGATTTTATTTAAGTACTTTTATTTATATACTAAGGATGTATGGAACCTTGCAAGAGCAAAATCTCCATTCACTAGTTTTTGCATTTTACAACCATTTGAAAAGAGTAACCATGTCAAAAAACCAGATTCCATAGACTTAAACCAGGAGGCTTGCTTAATTAAATTGATAACGATAAAACGTATGTGAACAAATATGCATTTTTGAAAAAGAGGAATAAATAGGCTTTAAAATAAGCCCAAATTTATAACAGTTGGACAATTTTAATCTTGAAGCACTTTGCTAAACCCAAAAAGTTAGTGCGCCGATGTAACGTCCTCCCAAGGATCTGGTGTCCCACTATATGACAAATGACCAGAAATGAACCAGAAGGAAATTGTCAAGATCACACCAACAATGCACCTTTTTAAATGTTAATCACGGTGGGTAGAAAAATTCTTAACTAGAGTTTTTAACCAGTGTTTTACAAAGGTGCATGTTCTGATCGTCGTTGGAACCACCCTGATTTACCGGAAGTAGTATCGATTTTAATCAGATGAAAGCCGTATTTTTTGCTTGTTGTCCTGAAAATTTGAGCCATCAATCCATTATTCCCAAGATAGAAACCCAAAACCACCATTTTAAGGGTTAACCATCAATATTAGCACATTATTGCATAGAGCGTGGCAATATGCATTATTGCTTCTACCAAAAAACCACAAGTTTGTTTCCCACGGTACTTGATTGGGCGTATGTGCAAGTGCCCGGCTCTGATATCAAGCAGAGAATACAATAGACATAAATCAGAACACGCACCTTTAAGAGTGTATTAAAAACATTACCAAATTTTGGCATGATGACACCATGTTACAATGAAGTATCACATCATTACCCTTCCTCAGTACAAATGTATGTTAGTAAATCCTATGACATTTAATATCTTCAACATGTTATTACAGTATCATAATATACAAGCCAATTTCCTTTTAAGAAAAAAATCCTGGTTAAAAAGGGAAAACGGTGCTCCCTTATCAAATACATTTCATCATCAAACAGACCTGGACTATGTCTACAAGATAGTCTTGGAAGCAATATGTAACCCACTTTATCGAAAGTTGAACTCGTCTCTCAAATTTAAATCCTATGGAAAAGGTAGTCCATATAGTTCATTTTGTGAATTTGTTTGCTAGCAGATCTGCAGACTTGTAGTATGAGTACTTGTCCCTGAGTACGAGTATGAGTATTTTGGTCCTGAGTACAAGTATGAGTAAAGCAAAATTTAAATCAATAGTACTAGTATGAGTACGAGTACTTATGCCTGAGTAAAGCAAAATTTAAATCAATAGTACGAGTATGAGTACGAGTACTTATGCCTGAGTAAAGCAAAATTTAAATCAATAGTACGAGTATGAGTACGAGTACTTATGCCTGAGTAAAGCAAAATTTAAATCAATAGTACGAGTATGAGTACGAGTACTTATGCCTGAGTATGAGTACGAGTACCCAGGCCTGAGTATGAGTAGGAATACACATATTGTACTCATACTTGAGTATGAGTTTTGAGTACAAGTATTTGTACTTGAGTACTACAAGTCTGCAGATCTGCACATAGGGATTACTCTGATAGTATGCATGTGTCTGGTGATGTGTGCCTGGTGGCCATGTGTGTGCGTGTTCATGCATGCGTGTGCGTGTAGTAAAAATGTTATAACCCTGTACTTATTGAACTAGCTACTCTTGTATGCATCAACCAATTAACTTATACTCAATACAATGATAGAACATACATGATGAACTCTACCATTTAACACTTTATTTGTCATGATGGCTGATGAGCTCATTTGCATATTTTTTTCACATTTGTCCATTTCAGCTGAAACTGAAAATATGTACATATAGTGGGAAAACATGTAAAAATGAAAATGAGGTCATCCTGGGTCAAAGGTCATTCAGAGGTCAAATGTTTCCTGTCCCCATTCATAAACAATATTTTTATTTTGTTTATACTTTATTTCATCCACATCACGTAACATATTCTACCAAGAAGCGCCTCATTGACAGATCACCTTATATGCAATATCCCTACGGATTCTAACCAGACAACGCAATAACACAAACCTCTTCATAATAAACATTCAACTTTTATTTAACCCTTGAGCAATACCTTTCAAAGAGCATCTCTGATTGGCTAATTACATCATATACTTATTTCAATAACCACTTATAATGAAGCTTTCAAATATTTAAGCATTAGCCCTCTTTAGCCTTACCACCAATTTTACCATATTGCTGATTGCCTCAAAAATCATGTAAGTTCCAATCAATTTCGATCAATTTCCAAGTATAGCACTTATGGGGTTAAACTCGCTCTGAACAAAAACATTCCTTCTATAATCACACGTCTTAACATCCCCCTTTGCTCTGATACAGGCTATATTTAGCCATCGGAGGAAATTGAAGCAAATCAAAATTCAAATCCGAAACTCTCGAATGACATCTATCTGCTGGCCTTTGAACAATGTACAAATGCAAAACACTGTTATGTGAAAAATAAACATGGTATGGCCTGAGGCATTTTGACGAATATTTATCATTTTGTGGCTTTTTTTTTTAAATTGTTCAAAATCAGTGGAAAGGCCTTTGTGAAATTAGTTATTTCAAATTTTACATGAAGAGGTTATATGGTTTAAAATGAATACGGTAACATGTCTCATTCCATTTCATGACACACACATAAGGCTAATGGCCTGGAAATGGGTACTCTGTTTCCTGTTAAAGGCACTATCAGTGATTTGCTAAATCAGAAAATAAAAAAATCATCAAAAATCAGATTTTTGCATGTTTGTAACAAGTACAGGTATCCTAACAAACCCTGCAAATGATAGGACCAGAAGCAACTAAAGGACACAATCTGAAATGTTAGTCATTACTGTCCGTACGGACACTTAGTACAACATGTAATTGAATGGAGATTCATGTTTTTGAACACTGCCATTTTCTTCAGTCTGTCAATTCTTCAGGTGGCAAAAAGAAATGAGAATTCTACGGACTTAAGCTTCACCTTCTAGCTATTCCCGGAAATTCAAATATTTGACTCTTTCGGATAAATCACTGATAGTGTCTTTAACCACAAGTTACTACTATACATGCTGATTGGTCACATTGAAATTTATATGAGTTCAGAAAATTTGCTGGCTAAGGTGATGTCTACAGAAGAGAAAAACTCAATAACTCCTTAGAAACATCTCCTAACTATACTTTGTTCATCACCTAATAGGCAAAAATTATTCGGCTTTTGTTGAAAGTAATTCTGTTTTACATGCGCGCCTCTCACCACAAGCGTGCGCCGCACATACATCAGGCACTACGTGTACTGCGGTATTGTTGCTTGCAGTTTCGCCTGCAGTATTCTATAGAACTCGCGGTGTGAAGAGTATTGCCAATTGGTTGATGAACAAAGCTATGACACTGGTTGATTCAACCTAGAGAGAAGCTAGAAGAACACAGACCTTAAAGGTGCAACGACGAGCAGATTTTGAGGCACCCAAAGATTGTGTCATAATAGTACATTCATATAGATTAGACATTCAATAGATTCTACCTTGATGGGGCTAAATAAATCTCTTAAAAGAGAGAAAAAGGGGGTAATTATGATTTTTTTCTTAAATTTCAAAATACACATATGCGATTTGTATATGCTTCCTAAACGAAATTAGGGAAATTTCACAACAATTTTGTACCAAAGAAACATTTCTCAGCTTAATCTTGCATATGGAGAATGTATTTGTGGAAAAGCTTTAAATCAGGGCAAAAATCAGTACTTTCAATTTTTTTAGAGACCCTGCTATGTGAAATCTCCGCTGCACCTTTAACCATTTTGAGTGATATACAGAAGTTGGAAAAGCGAGTTCAAATGCGCCACTGTGTAACGTTTATATTGTGAAAGTTTCTGATGATGGAACTGGTGTACATAAGCTATACGTGAAAAGGAATTCAAAAGTTTGAATTAGTTCATTCTTTCAGTTACATGCCTGATGCTGGGTTGTGTTTGTCAAAGACCCACAAAATCTTGAACCACAGCAAGTGAATTGGTGTGCCACAATACAAAGCAACACGTTTTATAAAGAGCTTAAAGACACGGCCACAATCACTAATAGCCTCGTCATCAGAACCCCAGATTTTACCAAAGGGCTCCCCCAAATTTTGGAATTGGAAGAAAGCTACTATTTTTCTCATTTACCCTGGGAAATTTTAGGGCTGAAATGGAGGGGGGGGGTGGGATGGGAGGAGCTCCCCTCGGGTCCCATTAAAAAAAAAGGTGCCCCATTTGGTTGACCAATATTAAATTTACACAGATCTCTTACTACAAAATCAAGTTTTAGCTCTCACATCAAAACGGGTTGAAATATGGTGCGAAACTTTACAGATGGGAATTCGGGGTGAAGGCCATTCATTCAGGATGAAAAAATTTTTGATATACTAAATCGGGTTCATCCCCTTTAAATGCATGTGCTTTCCACCCAAGACCCACCAATTTTTGTCACGTCTTTGTCACCCGTGCCCCTATATGTTGTTGCCAGGACCGTATAGACCTAGGCCCAGCACAAACGAACTTCGTTACAACATCATGTTGAAAAAGCGCGACACTGCTTAAATTAATTAACTTGGTTGGCGTCACTTGTCTAGCCCGCATCCCAAGCACAGGAAAGCCTTGGCCCTGGGTCAAAGTTCAAATTACATTTCATTCTCATTGCTCATTAATAATGTCTAGACACTTAGTACAATTGTGGTTTGCAATAGATCAAAGTCCAATATTAGCGAAAATGTCATTGGTTTAGTTCTGACATCGTCTATGCTAATATGCACAAGGGAAAACCACATCTACATTCAAATAATTTCCCATCCATGACATTGTTCCATTTATAAGCTTTGCTATAGTTTCGATCGTTCGTGTTTTGCCATTTCAATTTTATGGACATTTGGAATCTGGTGTCCACAGCGCATTCGGCATTTCCCCTGATTGGACATGCACGACCCCATTGCAGTAATTGGTCAGCAAGAAATAGATCAACGACATGCATTAGGCATAAGGCAGGGTGGCTGTGAGTTTAATTAGCAAAACATGTCTCACTTTTTGGTGGTTTGATGATTCTTGGCAGGTGTATCGCAATGGTTTTTAGTAGCGGTGCCCGGACGGCAATCTAGACTCCTTTATAAATGATTGTGAGTGTCCGGTTAAAAGTGGGTTGTTCGTTGCCAGGGCAGGGGCTATACTTTAGGGTGTTTGCAGAGGAGTATAGTAAAATTCCATCCAAACAAACCAAAGCATGCAGAGCAATTACAAAAAGAAGCATGTTAGAAATATCTTTAATGTTCAGGTGAACCAGGGGATGTATTGTATTCTCTGCACTGCTTGGGATGATTGGAGGGCCAAATAAAAGCACATATATTGAACAAAAAAATTTCCTCTGCAAACAACTCCCCCCATGATGTTACATACATAGTGTATCAATCAACCTGCAGCTGTCGGATTAATATCTTATTTCTGCACGCAAAGGACAAGCTTGGAATGCCTGCACATAAACTACACAGCTTATGGCAATATGGTATCTCCAATTCAACCAAGCTGAAATTCTTTAGAGCCGGTGTAGAGAGTATCCTGCTATATGGATGAGACATGGACCATGAAGAAAGAGTACAAAAAATATCCGGGCGCGAGCACAAGACCAAAGCACAGATATATGGAGATGTCCCTCCAGTTTTCATTTCTGTTGCCCAAAGCCGTGCTCGGTTTGCCGGTCACTGTCATCGTGCGATTGACCAAGTAGTCTCAGAGTCCCATGTTGGAGTTACCATGCCAAAAACAGGGGTCGTCGCCCCTTTAACTACATTGATGTGAGTGCTCGAGACATCTAGCAGGATCCATCAGACTCCCCAAACAAAAAACCTAATGACAACAGGGGGACATTTGCGCTACATGGTGAAACAGCATCTCGGTGCGGCGTTAGATAGAGAGAATATCTTAAAATGTTATAGAAAACAAGGCAATGGCTATGCAAGTTCTGCCCCATGTGCTTTTCAACATCTGCTAAAAAAAGCCTGCCAGATACACAATGAAAGGGGCAGTGATGTCACTGCCAACAGCATGCAGCATTAACAATAAGGTCTTTCATCAACAACGGCAATGGTATGCCAAGTTACTGACCAGCCCGGGGGGGGGGGGTACTCGACCCAAAATTTGGTACGGATGTGCGTTCCACCGGGTTAAAAAGTCGACCCATGTTATAGTGACCAAATTATACACAAAATGACCCATTAGATAGTGGGATCCGAAAGTTTGAGCTTAATATAGTTGGCTTTGAAATTTCTCACCTTTTCATAGTAATCTTAGCAAACGGCCCCTTTTTCATAGTAACTTTTTCCAAAAAAACCAGAAAGCAAACATTTTCATTGTTTGATGTTACCAAAAATCGGAAAAATCGACCCATTTTCATAGTAAAATGCGACCAAAAAATTGGACCAATTTATATAGTAGCAATGACCTCCAAAAGTGGACCCATCTTTATAGTAGCCTGGTGGAAAAAACGCCCCATTGTTAGTAAGGCGTAAAAAATGTGACCCATATCGGTGGCACATATGTCCTACCCTTTTCCACTGAGTACCCCCCCCCCGGGATGACCAGGTGCTTTTCAACAGCTGTCAAAAAGCTTGCCAGATACACAACACATAAATGGTGGCAGTGATGTCCCTGCCACCAAAATCAAGTATATAAGGTGCAAGAGAGAATGTAACATCATGTGTCCCTAAAGCAATCGAAAATACTGATTTTGGCCCTGAAGTAAAGCTTTCCATCAAAAAATATCCCCATCTGAAAGGATTAAAGCTGATGAACTGTTTTCTTGGTACAAAAAATTGTGAAATTTCTAATTTTGTTTGGAGCAAATACGAAAATTCAGCCTAGTTTTACATTGAAATATAAGTAAATTCAAATCCTGTTTCTCTATTTTAAGACATTTCTGTCAGCCAAATCCAGGTAAAGTTTATTGATATCTAATAAATGAACTATTTTGACACAATATTGGGTGCTTCAAAATTCTCTTTTTGCACCGTAATTTCTGCTGAAATTTTCACGTAAAAATTATTTTTTTTCAAAATCACTGTAGTTCGAGTTCCTTTCCATGGCATGTTTCAATTTTTTTTCCTTTTCGGTACCTCTTCAAGAAGTTAACCAAAATGGGAAATATAACACAACTTATCAGAACAAGAGTGAACTTGTTTGGGCAGCATTCCATGTGCTATCAGAAGGTTGTCATGGCAACAGTAGTTAATCACTTCAAGTTTTTTGTTTTCCTGTAAAATCAAAACAGCTAAATACAACAGTGTACACAGATGTACAAATTTATGGCAGGAATCCACTAGAGTTCTGGAAGTCCTGTGTTGAACTCGGAGATTTGTAGAAAAAGAAAAAAAAGTTTAGCACTGAACTCTGCTATAGCATCAATATTAGTTTCCTTGTTGGAAGTTAGGGTTTTTGTTTCTTGCATATAAGTTTGGAAATTTCAGGAAAAGCAGTAGTATTGGCTTCTTTTTCCTCTTTTTAAATGGCCAAATAGGTCACAAAATTAGCTATTTCCCCAACGGAATTTTCTGCATGGGCTGTACTAAACCTCATTTTTTGCTTTTGTTTTTCTATTTGTCCTTCATGTGTGTTTGCTTGTAAAAACTACAAGGAAGTGCAAATGTGCATGTGTTGTCTTGAAAATATTATGGTGTAAGGTGCATTAAAAATGACTCTAGCACTCATTGTGTGTGTATGGTTCGCTAGATATTGCCAGAAAAGGTTATTTCAAATTCATGTTGCGTGATGGTGCGTTTTGATATTTGGGCAAATTTTGTATCACAGTGCCCAATAGGCTACTGTGTTGTAATTCTGCCATTTACGGACTGATAATACAAAATTGCCCATTTCTTTTAGAGCAGATCGATAGTGCATGTAAGATTAATGCACCATACTATACTTAACGGCAAAACAGTTCAGAGAAATAAAAATCTCAAATTTGGAGGGTAAATTGGGAGCCAAGCTACAAGGGTAATCACAAAATGCCCTTAAAGGCGATGGCTGATTTAAGTTTGAAATTTCCAATGATAGAATGGCCTTCACCTCAGAACCCCATACTGTAAAGTTTTGCAGCGGATTTTCCAATCTGTTTGATGCAAGCGCTAAAAACATGATTTTGTAAGCCCCATAGAGTACTTGGTACTATTGATCTTAATTTTATTGACCAAAATGGGAACATTTTCGCTCGTGTCTTCAAAAAACAAATATCCTTTAGTCCTAAGATTCCACGCGGCAAATGAGAAAAATAAGTAGTTTCCGACTGATACCAAAATCTTGATTCACTTCCCTGTAAAATCTGTGATTCTGGGGACAAGGCTAGCACTTTAAATTTGTATATGGTTCGAGAAAAATATATTTCATATTTCCAGGTGATTCTGGTATAGCGTTTTGATGTGATGGGTAAATTTTTGGGGTGTATACATGTTCTAGGTCACTATGTTTAATTGTTTTGTCTGTTTACCGACGTTAAATGGATAAGCAGCAGATAATGCGAGAGAATAACCAAAATGTGAACTGCATTCAGTATAGCTTATAAATCAAAGGTAATGTACAATTCCATGTAACTACTGTTAATGTACAAAAAAACACAGACTAGTGAAAAAAATGAAGTATGTGATGAAATGTTGTCATACGATCTCCCACAAATAGACTAGAGTGCATGCCTTTTAAAAACAGCTGATTGTGGTTTACACTGTGCAGGTCCTGGTGCACAATATCGCGCTTAAATCGGGGATATTCAACACAAAAGGCTTTTTGATCTCTAGTCCACTTTTTATACGTACGTAGAGAATTACCGAATTGAGATAAAATCACTACCTTGTGCCTTAAAGAGACCTGAGGAGATTTCCAGGAAGAGCGCCCCCATTTTTTCTTCGAACCCCGTTTTTTGGTACATGTATTGGAATCTTACCAATGGTATTAGACCACACAGCTGAAGTGAATAATCCGATTACGCCGTCTTTAGGTAATAGATGATATTTAGTAGTTTCTGTCGTGACGACAGAAAGTTAAAGCATGGGTTTCTATGGGGAACGCATTACGATACAGGCAATTTTTCAAACAAGTTTTGCGGTTTTCTTTTGCACCTTTTTGTCCAATAAAACTTTGAAACGGTCTTTAGGTGGTCTACAACCGATCGATTGAAATTTGAGAGAAATTTGTATCCTACAAAAATCTCCTCCTGTCACTTTAATACACGATTAGCAAGCCCACACTTGCAGGTTATAGCACATCCTGAACGTAACAAAAATACCAAAACATGAGTTTTGATAAGTTTCTTTGATGTTTTCGATCAGCAAATCGCGGCTTATCCATTTGTTTTTCCAGAATAGATCCAATTTGAATTAGACTATAGGGCACATACAATAACTTAATCTGACAGCTGTTTTGGGTGAGAATAAAAAAATCTAATTTTTTAGGTAGGTTGGAGTACGAGGCTATGAATCTTAAAACCTTAAATTATGTAAATAAACTTGAATACAAAATTATACAAAAACCAATTTTGGGAATAGATATACACAACAAGAGTGAAAAGATATGAATGACGAAGGCAATGTCGAGCAGAACCTTATTAACTTAAGGTGATTACAACTTTGTTTTGCTATTTGGTGAACCTTTTGAGGTTCCCCCTTTGACATTCGCCTTTAGTTATTTTATTAAATTTACATGATTTCATGTTCCACTTTCTGATAACCATTCATGTTCCTCCACACAGTGGTGGTGCCTGACTTTTTTGGGAGGGGGGCAAATAGGGGAAAAGTATATTTGGGGGGGTGAAATTTTGGGGAAAAACAACCCAAAATTTAAGATCATCACTCACTCTAAAATAAACACCTTGATTACATATTTTTTGGTACATAAGCCTGATATCCAACCTGGTACCCAGGTGTGCATCAACCCATCGCCACTCTTTCTATTTAATTAATTTTTCTAGTTGAACAATGAGTCTTCTCAATCCACATACCATAACTCAAGCTGCTACAAAACAAAGTTTGAATTTTCTCTATAATGACTAGAAATTGATCAGCTGAGCAAAGAAAAATATTAATCCATATCCTAGTATCGTGCTTGACACCAGGCCGTATCTTTATGATTCCAAAAATAGTCTCCCTTATTTCAAAGATAGCTGAACTAACCTGTTTCCCTGTAAGGTTCAACTTTTAACACCCAAAAGAGTCACGCAGTTCTGTCTGCCTACTTAAATTCCTGTTTGTTTCCTTGGTACACAACAATCATTCTTCTTGTTTGAAAGTTTCATATGACACAACTGTGTGAAGGTCTCATTAATTATGACAAAGCGAAGAAACAAAAATGACAGTTGACAACCTGATTGTAGTAGTTTTATTTGCATTCTTGGAGATTTTGGGGGCCCAAAACTCATGCTCCAGGAGCATTATTTTCAACTCGTCTCATAGGGGCGCTATCATTATTATGTGTGCGCTTTATTCTGTTAATGTTTATATTGAAGTATTACAAAAGAAACGACGACTTCCCTGGCCCCCGGCTCGGATTGCCTGGCTTGTGTCTGGTTGGGCGCTCGTCTTGTTATCTAAAGTCGTGGGTTCGAATACACTCCAGGAACAAAATTTAGTTTATTATTTTTTATTTTATTATTGATTTTGGAGATTGAATCATAAACCATCAGAGTTGTTGATTGAAGTAGAAAATATTGAATAGCTGCCTTATGAGATAAAAGACTGGTCATGGTCCTGAAGCATGATTTTGGGCCCTCAATCTCCGACGTGCCATTTAATTCCACTAGTTAAATCCTTTGCAAATTTTAACAAGATTTCATTGCCGGGAAAATATAATTTGTTAAATCCTACTTACACAGATTTCTATGAGGATTGACAATAGAGGGCACAATACAATAAAATATATGATCGTGTAAAAGGGCAGCCATGCCTCATTCAGTATAGCACAGTTTTACCATTTTCTCTGACGTCTAAGGCAACTCACTCAAAAGAGATTAAAGCCATTTACACTTCATCACCACAACAATTAGGGCACTTGACATTACGCGGTTACGGTAAGTACGTCTACCCGTTTCTTAATTGAAAACGTAAAATGAAAAACCAGCGTTTGAAAATTCTCAGACTGGAATATACCCGAAATGCATTGTGGGAAAGAGATTGTGGCCAGTAGGCGATTGCGTGTTCACTTTTCCGCGTTTACGAGCACCGCATGTAGCCCGACAAAAATGTCCATTTTCCTCGCTAGGGTTCTATAGGTTCAGACCCATTCCGGGTAACATAATTTAAAACAAAACATAGTAACCGACTCTCTAATTCAAAATCTCCATAGAACCCCTTCTATTTGTTTTCCGGAGATATTGAGATTTAGTTTCAATTTGCTGCATGCCTGCGGACTGATAACGTTAATCTCTCGCGCAGTACAATTTAGATAATATTTTTCGAAGTCTGTTGCACAGACTACACACTTTCCGCACCGCGTAAACTTGACAATTAAAATGTACATTTGACTTGATCAACAAATGGGGGATGCCATGTTGCAACATGTACCAAGTTTAGTTTAAATCCATCAAATATGTGGGCTATTACAAATGGGCAAATGTTAACCTTTTTTCACAACCAGACATCAACAACCCCAGACATCAACCACAACAGACATCAACACAACAGACTCACAGTGGACAAGTGATCAATATGTGTCTTCCTCTTCCCTGCCCTTATGGCAGCGACACAAAAATACACCATTACAGTGGGGTTGATTGTTTCAGGCTTCAAACGGTTTGCAATAAAGAAAATATTGCTTGAAATTTCAGAATTTTTCATCAGATTTCAGGTTTATATGTGATTTAAACCATTGCTTACACTCTCATTTGGGATCTCTTGCCCACCACGCCTGAATTTTTGTAAGCCTAAATGGCAATTCTTGCAATATTTTTTCTGATTTTTACAGGGGGTAATACTCTGTTTCCCCTTATGGGTCGATGTGCAGGGAGGGAACTTGGCATCACTCTGGATGGAGAATAAAAAAACCTGTCACATGGCCCAAGGCGCCGGGGGTGCCTTGGCGTTGCGGTGGGCCGCGGCCTTGCTTTCAATCACCAGCACGCCAAGGCGGTCGCTGCCGGGCGCAGTCTCGTTTCGCCTCCTCGGGGGCTCGTGGGGGCTGGGTGGGTGCATCTTTTGACACCTTGACATGCATCAACTGTTGCCTTGGTATACTCCCCTGCTGTATACTCTGAAGTATGGAGTCACAGTGTACATCACACAATATTGATGTGTGCTGATGATGCAATGAGACTTTGTTAGTGGTTGCCTTTGGTTACCCTGTTAAATATCTTCCAATTCTGTCTGGCATAGCGCCTGCAAACCTAGGAGGAACCTTCACTGATCAAGTTCACAGAAATGTGATGAACCTGGAAGCCTAATCCCCCACCAACACCCTTTGAGGATCAGAGAATTCTCACAGAATCATTTGCCCAACCCAATTCATCGACACTGGCAGTCACAGTATCCTTATCGATCATCCTGCTACAATTACAGATATGGTATGAGCAATCGTCATCCTCTACTTTGAACCTAAAGCATTTTGTGGACAGCCCATTAGCAAGCCCAAAGGCTGTGACCTTGATAGGAAAGCATGGGTCAACTCAACAGATCAGAAATGGCGTTGGTCGTACAAAGACTTCCTTCACAGATCGGAGATAGAACTTTCACCAAAATGCGATTGTGGAGAGGCCACAAACCATATTAGCCACCTCCTAGATGAATGGTGAGGTCTACAAGTCCCAAGAGGAATTCAGGCTGATCAGCCTGGATGATGTAACTATAGCGGGTAAAGACGGATCTTCCCACTGTGATTTTGGACTGCACGCACGAACGAACGAGGGAATAAGCTCTTGCATGTCCCCGTTGTCAAAATGGGTAACCACTGCTTAATTTTTGCTAAAAAATAAAAGAGCCAATTTGACTGGGATCAAAAAGTGTTATGACAAAACCCGAACAAACAAACAATTAATATCAAGAAAAAAAACACAATTTTTGACACGCCACAAGCTGCAGTTCATGTGTTATCTTACCAAATTTCTTTCACTGAAAGTGTGATTTTTTTTTTTAAAATGCTGGTTACACAGCTCTCTTTGGAGATTGGGCTATAGCGGGTGCTATAACAATGACAAGTCAGATGTCAGGTGGTGGTAGGACAGAATCCCAAAATTAGACAAATCATTGATAAAAAGTGAAATATTGACGAAATCTTCTGATATTTTCATAGTAGGAAGCAATATGTTCTTACTCCAAAAACTGTTGGAGTTAAAGAATCAACTCCACGTAATGCTTAGGTTCTGATGTGTTTTTCATGCATGGAATAGCAGATGAGTTTGTGTATGGGTCCTGGAACACCAATGTCATAAACATCCAAAGGGCCTATAAAATTGGTATGCGTTTGGGGGCTGTTTTACAGAATCTATTGTGATCATTAGGTGAGTTGTATATATTGAAAGGGCTTGGCCGCCATGCTGGACCTGCCAGTCAGGGACCCAGACAGTGGCGGATTTAAGGGACAAAGGGCCCTGTCAGAGCTTAAGGTGGGACCCTTTCGTGTTGCGAAGCGACACAATGTTCCACTTTAATGTGCATATAGAGGGTGTTCTAGGGGCCCTGAGAGCAATATTTAGGGGGGCCTGTCAGCACTGCTGACACTGCTGACTCTAAATCTGAACTGGACCCAGCTGATGGAAGTCTAGCCTCATTCAACAGAGCACTTCACCAAAAATCAAATAGATTACAGCAGCAACAGCTGCAAACCACAAAAACGTCTCCAGTACGATGATGTAATTCGGCCATATGTGTCATTATCCTTGGCCCATATATACGAACTCTCTCATGTAATTCATACTACACAAAAGAATTTTTTTAAAATTCCCAGTTGGAGTTAACTAACTACGAAAGTTTGGAAATATTCAAAAAAAATGCTTGATAACATATGAAAAAATTTAGATTGTTTGTCGTGATTGTTTTTATATAAACCAATGGAGTGCCACCATTTGGATTTCTTGGCCACCAACGCCTGTCGTGACTCTTGAAGGCCAAGATAAGAAGAATTTCTCACTGGATTTTTTGATTTGGGTCCAAAATGCAAAAAAAAAAACTTTTTTTTGTTTTTTTTTTGTTAGGCTATATGTAACGGTGGTATGCTGGATGGCTGAAGATACATGGGCAGTATTATCACTCTCTTATCATCTAAACTGAATAGCAATGAACTTCAAACTTGTTAAGATGATAGATGCATTATGACTGCCTGGTACGCTCTAATTTCTAAACCAGGTTTTGTCTTGTCTCACTTGTCCAAATGTTCCAAAGAGGGTTCAGGGTGAGAGGGAACCTTGATAAGTAAAAAATAGGCTGATTTGTGCAATTATTTGCAAACCCCGGGGTAATCGCGCTGCCTCCCACACCCGACTGGGTACGCTTTGAATAGGGTCAAACAACTGTGATGCACTTATTTGCTGGGTGTAGTGATGTTAGTTGCCATGGTGGTACTGGTCTGATAAGCCGAAGCCATGTACCTGTTCAAAAATTATGATAATGCCATAGGTTTTGTGTTGTGATCAATATAAATGGCTCCTACCCTACTCCTTCCAAATTAGCGGTGAAGGCCAGTGACCTGGCAACCATCCAGTGGCGGTGCCAGACTTTCAATTTATAGGGGCAAACAGAGGGTAAAGTGAATTTGGGGTGGGCAAAAGCAAAATTATGGGGGGAAAACTTCCAACATTATGAGATTTTTACCAAATTTTGACCCAAATGGCTAATTTGCCCGAATTTTTCCCCAAAAAATCCCTCATTCCCCCACGCTGGCACCACCACTGCAACCACTTGTAACATGCACAATGGCAGCAACAAATGCAGACCTAATCATATTACTTAGAGGTGCATTTCGTGTTCAACACTGGGTGGGAGGAACGAGGGCAGAGAGACTGCTTCACACAGCACCTCTTTTTTTTCCATCTTTTCCGCACTTTCAGCACCCTCTCTTCATAAAACCTATCACTCTGTCTCTTCAATGCCCTTTTCTATCCTTGAGAAGGCTTATTCACAAAATTTGAGTTGATTTCATTCTTGTGGTTTTGTGTTGTGAGCAATTGCTTGTTTCCCATGGATCCAATTGCCAACTGTGCGTAATTGTCCATTTAAGGACAGAAAATTACAAAACTGTGAAATTCTTGCAGAACGACCAAATTGCATAAGAGTAGGTACACATGGGGATTACTAAGGCTAATGGTTTCAGATGATATAAAAATCTAAACTTTTTTAGGTAAGTCCACGAGTTGGAAATCCAAATGCCCCCTGTAATTATACGAAAAAAGAGATATAAGAAAAGTGAACACAAGACACAAGAATCGCGTATATTTCTATTTTGGTTTTATTTAAAAAAACACAAAATCTCCTCACCAACTCAGCTAATACACAGCTTATTCATTAAAACTCAAGCAATTCATATTACAAGCTTTTACACTCACTAATTCTAACATTACAACAATTCATATTTTGCAATATCAAAAATATTGGATTCAGATTGTACTAAGTGTGAGAATATTATTTTAATTTTTTTTTTATGTACACTGATCCCAAATATACATCCCATATTTCTCCACCATACTATGCGAACACAACTTTTCATGAAATGTCTTCATTTTGCCAATGTATAAATCTGCAAAACACAGCCCAGGGGTTAGGGCAAGTTTGTGGAAAAAGAATTTGTTGACAACGTAAATGTATTTATAATGCTCTGTATATGATACTTTTAATTGTTGTGGCCAATAAAAATATTAGCTCTAACTTAAAAAACAGTTCAAATATCGGAGAGAAAACTTTCAGATTGGGGTTTTTTGGGGGGTAGGCCATTCCATCAAGATGAAAAATAGGCTTAAATCTGGCCATACGCCTTAAGGAATCTACTCATAACCACGTTAGGATTTAGTAAAAGTTTAGTTTGGGTTTAGAGTTATGTTAGGGTCAATGGTTTCAGGTGCCTTAGGGTAAAAGGTTAGGCGTTTATAGGTTGTTCTGTGAGTGCAAAATGTGAATTTCACCAAAATGGGCGAAGGATATTGGGTTAGAATAACAGATGGCACCAATCATGCTCAGACCATTGCATGTTGTATGTAAAGGTGTGCCTTATAATTTAAAACACTGTAGTCTAGTTAGCTATATAAGTACAGTGACCCAATGGCTGGAGAGAAAAAGGACTTGTAGGGGATTTGAGAATTCAGCAGTTTAGAAAATATGGGCTCACACAAATTAATCTAAAAAATAAACTTGTTTGGAATGGTCCCACAGTGAGTTCAATATCTCTGTATCAGGCATGGCCCGCTCCCTTAGAGAATGGTTTTAACATGTATGAATATGAACTCAACAAATTGAATGATCTAAACATGATCAGCAGGTCGAAAAATTGGTTGCAGATAAGCCAGAACATACTCCAACCTGCATTGCCTACAATTTCAATTTGACGAAGAGACATTAGTGTGAGATAATAGTACCTGGTCAAAAAAAATCCCCCAACCTACATATGGTTTGTATATAGGGCAGTGGTGACCAAGAAGCACAAAATTTAGGTGAAAAAGACACCATAATACACATCTTCTATGGGGTACCACAAGTATTTAGGGGAAATGCCAAATGGGGTCACAGAATTTAGGGTTGACATGTCCCATCTCTCCTACTTCTGCCACAAAGTATATAGGCATAAAAATAATCTCTTGTATTGGGTTAGCTAATATGCTTTAAATAAAATAAAGCCTTTAAATGTCTATCCTTTTGGAAAAGTGGAGACCGAACTAATGCATAATGGATGGGTGCTAGATGCTAATTTGTACTCTTTCCTATATACCATGTACTATGGGCTATTTTGCGAAAACTCTCTTTTACAGCTAAAATTTGACTTCTGCAAGACACATATTTCAGCCAGCCAATATCAAGGCTGAAGGCCCCTTTAAAGTTTTTACAATTTTCAAATTCTGAAGCCCCAGCCTTGGACAAGATCAGCCTGGAAATCTGAAAAATTAAGTTCCAAAGGAGCCAAATTTGGCCTGCTATTCAGTTGTAAAGAATCCCAATTTCAGTCCAGAAATTGGTTAGGGAGCCCACTTCTGAAATTACTGTTGGAGAGGGGTACACATCTACCAACATAAAAATAGTTAGGTATCCCACTCCCTTAGAATTGTACAGTGTGCAAGCAAAGGGGATTTTTTATGACAATGAATAAATTAAATGTGTCTTGCCTGATACTAAGATATAAAAAATTGAATACAGAGTAATGTTAGAACACAGAAAATATGTACTGACCCGAGTATAGTCCTATGCTCGATTATAATCCCATCTCCAGTTTTTGAAAGAATCTGAAGAATAGTATAAAATCCTATTATAATCCCACCATAATTTTTTTGCTGGAAGGCAATAGATTACATGCAATTTTTGTTACAATCATTCCTGTTTTGGTAGTATCTTCTTGTGATTTTCTTTACAAAATTAATTAGGTTCATGCTTCAGTTCATTCAGAGGTCTTTATTGATCACACACCTCATTTGACACATTGAAATATCTGGAATAAAATTAGTTCTGACAGCTGAAATGTTGATGCCTGTGTGTTTTATGTTAGGGTGGAGATCCCATTATAATCCCACCCCCTAAATTAAAGCTAATTTTAGGATAAAAACAGGTGGGACTATACTAGGGTCAGTACAGTAATATTTAGAATTATTCCAATCACATGTTACATTTGTCAATGTTTGCTAACCAAAGAGGTTCTAATCTAGATAGAGAGAAAGCGTAACGTAATCTTTAGAAATACACCGTCTCGCATGTTTTGCCGACCACAAGAAAACCTAGAGTACCAACAATAGAAAGCAATGGCTGCCTCAACTTCTTCCACATACTGTGAGTGCCGCTTTGCATATACACTAATCGGTAGTGATAAAATTAATGGATGTGTTAGAGGTGGCAGGTGTCTGTATGTAAATAAAGTTTGTACCTGGACATGTGCGCAGATACTCTTTTTTCTCAATGCAATGCGCGCTTCTTAGGTGAAAGATGTATTCATTGAGGCGGTTTATTTAAATCAAGAACAACTGATGTGTTTCAGCTTCATTCGTTGCGTGGCCCGGGGTAGGACCAAAATTTACAACAACCCAATCGACACCCAAACATCCAAAACCAACTGATATTTTGCGGATTGTTGGTATCGAATTGACATTATGTGTGTTACGAGCGCACCCAAACTGATTAATATGCCGTGCAATCAAAATGTACAGCGCCCAAGCACGTGACGACTGGTTTTGAATGCGTGTTCACCCCCTTGTTGCTACCTAGCTGCCTATCCATACAAATGAAGAGATCGCAGATTGATTATCCAAAAAGTACAGTGACATATAACAAACCAAGTTATTATTTTTGTGTCATCAAATTTTCACAGCTTCACTGTTTAATAAATTTAAACTCCCATCTTTTTCACGTTCTTAAAGGTGCATTTCGTGATTTCAGCACCTTCTGTTTTATCCATTGATCACTAGATACCTTTGAGAAAAGCTTATTCTCAAAATTTGAGCTCATCCCGATCTTGCAGTTTTGTGTTATGAGCAGTTGCTCATTTCCCACGGTCCCGTAGGCTACTGTGCTGTAATTTCTGTCCGTTTGGACAGAAAATACAAAATTGCAAATTTCTTACAGATGCGACCGAATTTGCACGTAAGATTGGGCACACGTGCATTACTAAAGCTAACGGTTCAGATGATATAAAAAACTCAATTTTTTTTAGGTAAGTCGGGGGGACGATGCTGTGGATCACGAAATGCCCCTTTAATAAATCCCATGCATTTCTGTAAGTGTAGCAATGCATCGTGGGAAAATATGTCATTAAACTTTGTTTGATCTCGAGTTTGAGGGTGACTTCATGATGCGACTCTGTATTCGCTCAAGCGTTTCAACTGTGCCGCCTTTGTTCGTGTGCGTAAATGCTGCAATTCCAAAGTCCACGCGTGCGTTTTTAGGGTGCGAACCTAATATGCACAGTAACGTTACCCTCAAACTTGAGATTGAACACAGTATAGTTTCTTGTGGACTACCAAAAGGCTAATACCTTCTTATTGCCATAACAATACATTATTTCACGCAAAATCACAGTTTTACTGTATTGATCTTACTTTTGCATTGTCCTCCCTGCTTTGCTCAAAAACACTTTAAGTGTATAGTAGCAGTCTAAAGCAGATCCTAAGGCAACACACAGACTATACACACTATAGTAACGATATACTATTTAACTCCCTTTCACCCCTAACAGTGTAACAATCAGAAGAATTTGCATAAATTCTGGTAAATTGAAGATCACAAAATCACAATTATTTTGATAAAAGAGTAGATGAAACAGCGAAAAACGACCAAATGTCAACAATTGATTTTTAAAGCTTCACAGCTCAATTACATTGACACAAGGCTGACATAGACAAGATAATAATATTATGATAACTAGCATGTATTACCACAGCTGATGGAATAACCTGATACTATAAAATGATAAAAATAACACATTTATACATATGCAGGGTTTATTTTGTACAAATATAATACAAATCATATGGCATCCAAACTGTTTGTCTTGTCATGATATAGTTATTAGCTGAATATAATAAGAATCCACTTCTGAAATAAGAAATATATATCACTATAAGACTTGGCACATTCGCAGACTGGTCTAACAATGTCATGAGTGGAGGATGCATTTTCAGGTCTGTGACTTCCTTGAACAGGCCGGAAAATGTAAGCAATATCATTGGCTGATGTCCCCGGGTTCAATTCGATGAACCCAGGTAGTACGCGCTGCGTATTGACCGTTATTTTTAGTTGAAGCGCTCCTCGCGTCATACCGCCTGCCAACGGTGCGTCGCATTGGCGTTTGATCGTTGCGTTCAACGGTTGTTTCGATTGTTGTCACTGGGGTCCGTGGCGTCTTTCTTGTATTTTTAAACCTTAAAGTAAAATCGCAAAATTGGGTTAAAGATACCTTTAATATAAAGCCTGGCTTTAAGATGACGACACCATTTATTTTGGGGCATGTAAGAACTTGGCCTCCGGTCTCATTCTTCCACTTTAATAATGGTATCGCCTTGTTTCAATTCTCGAAAAGAGATAAACCGGTTCCCAAAATCATACCTTTATCTCTAAATTATTTCTGGCCCAGTATTCTGGCAACCATTTAACACATATAAATAGGTGTTGCAAGTCAAAGACAAAAAGCGGTGTCTTTATTAGATGGTGTTTCCATAACCTGACCAGGTTTACCTAACCCTATAATTCAACAACCTTAACGAATAAAGTTTAAAGTTTTAAATTCAAATATTGGTCCAGTAAACCTGGTAGGGTATGGAAAACGTTTAATATAGGAGTATATCATTGTGTCCCAGAAAAAAATGGTACCATCACATATATTTATTAAAAGCTGTCACAGTGATGGAATTCATAACAGAAATATACCTTACCAGATCTGTTTGTTTGCTTCGTTCATAAACTACTTTTCAGGACCAACTTAATATTATTAACTTAATGAATATTCATGAACATAATCATATGAATTCGATTGACTGATTCCAATTACAAGTACTTTTTCCCTAGCAAGTATATTTCCCTGGGGAAATAGTTTGAACTGCTTCCCTACAACCTAGTCCCCAGAGTCCGCAGGAGGTTTAAATACAAACAACTCACAAACAACATAGTTTTATATCGAAAAATCGGGCACACTATTTTCCCTTGGTACTGGGCTATCACCCTTCACCATTCGGGTTTGGGTTATAGGCTCCACTCTACCACAGGAAAATAGTTGCCTATTTTTCCCTCTTAACATGTAGTATTTGTATACTGGCAAGTAAAATCTGTTTTTTATATATGAGCTGATCAAAATTACAACAATGCTTTAGATGATATTATGAACTTTTCTTATTATGGTTAACCTTTATCTTATATTACTGATAGAATGTCATCGCTGACTGATACGGTATGGTTTTTTAAATGTATGTTTAGAAAGTAACATTATATCACAGTGCTTCATAGTATATTAGCTTTAACCTATTTGCCCTTTCACTGTCCACGCGCCCAAAAACAGAATTACCAAGTCACAAAAGTGTGGCCTCCTGTAACAAGGAGATATGAAAATCTCTTTGTTGTTAAGAATGTGACTTGAATGCAATAATTTGTAATCTTTGTTCTTCCAAGGAGCTTTCTCCATATATTACCAAACATTTGGCCAAAGGTTGCAGGTTCCATCGATTCACTCCAAGTGTCAATAGTAAACATTAATGATATAAAATGTCCTGCTTGCTTGACTTTGGTACAGATAAGCTATCTTTTGGAAGAGAGAGAGCGCTCTTTGTTAATTCAATTGTTTTTCTAGTGGAGGTTAAACAAAATATACTCCTTGTCAAAACAAAACCTTCCTCCCTTAAAGGTGCAACAAGAGAGTTCAAGTCTCCATATTTTCTGTGATATGTAGTGATTTCATAATAGATTAGACACTCAGTAATTCCATACCCTTTATTTGCTACAGAAATAACTTAAATGAAAACAAAGGGTGATTTGTATATGCTTATATTCAATAGAAAACAGCTGAAATTTTGTATTTGCCTATAGGAATTGTAAATTTCATCACAATTGTTTGTACCAAAGAACATTCTCAGCTCAATCCTTTCACTGGATATTTTTGATAGAAAAGCTTTAAATTTGTGTAGAAATCAGAATTTTTCAAGTTTTAGGACACCTGTTATTTGAAATCTTCATTGCACCTTTAAGCGACCAGATACCCATGCAGTGTGATTGTTCTAAGCTTTCTCCTATCAACACCTGTTGAATGTTTGGTATATTTTATTAAGAAATACTAGCCACCAAACCAACCCCAAATTTACAGCACTAATTTTAGTTAAACCAATCATTTACTTAGGCGGACTCAAGATTTCCCGATGAGGCGCGCTTATTTTCAAACAAATCGTGGGTTTTTTGCATGTACATAATGCTTGTCCATATACTAATGCATTGTAGGAAATAATTAAGCTCAATCGAAGTCCTTTCAATAGAAATCACCACTTGGTGATAAAATTTTCCCGGATCCGAATTTGTTATACACGGTATCCTATGGAAGGTTTATCTATGCATAATGTTTACTGTATAAAACGTAAAACCCTATTCCACCTCTAACTTTTGGAGTGGCACATTTTAGGTGACTATACTTCATTTTAGATACTATTTTATTTCTACTCAAAATAATTATATTTTCAAACTCTCTGAGTCAACCTTTAAGAGACACACATATCATAAGAGTATTTTTGACACTGGATATTTTGCATAATTAGAACAATTACTCATGTATTAAATCATACCTGAAGTGCCTTGAATCAGCGTGTCTGCTAAGAACCGACAAGTGTTATTAACTTCAGATAAACATTGTACGGCATAACTAACATTCAGTCTCAATTACTTTGACATTGTGTTTTTTTAAGGGCTACCCTGTCTAGAGAAAGATTATATAATCAAATAAAAAAATGGTACCTACACTGCCTGGTGGTCTGTTGTCCACACTGGCTGTATCCAGGTTATTCTAGTCTAACCTAAAACCACACACACACTGTTGTGGTCAGGTGCCGTGGTTGTGCTACTCATAGCAACAGCCTTGAATTCCATTTGCTTTTGTGTTTTAATCTTCCTTCCCCTGTACAAAACTCCTATAAAATTTTCAAATGCGAAAAAGTTCTGACAGACTGTACAAGGCGCTCTGGCCTGTTGGTTGAACTATTGAACACTCGCTATGGAGCATGGAACATAGGCCCATGTGAAATTGAGGAGACCTCAAATTAGGTGTTTAATACTAGTGAATAAAGTGCCATTTTTTAGGAGGGGATAGCCTCCACTATATGCATATATCAGACTTGTGACGATGAATGAATTTGGTAAGGCCTTGAACAAGGCTTACCAAAGTATTAAGCCAAAAACATCACCTTTAGGTGATATAAAATGATGATTTAGATGTAGTACTTTTCCTGTCATACCAGAAAATCTATTCTCTATAGGCCATTGTTAAGGCAGGTTTCAACACTTAGGTTTTTTGGTTTCTTTTCTATTTGTTTGTCCGCTAAACTTTGAAACATTTCCGAGGGGATTCTACAACAACCAAGAGCAAATTTAGAGAAATTTCTATCCTCAGAAAATCTTAGGTGTCCCCTTTTATCTTGTGGAGGAAGTCCCTTTCTTGACCAATTTTCATTAAAGGAAATATGCACGATTTTGTCAAGCTCAGTTTGACTTACAGTTCATACAATATATTGTACTCCATCACGAATTCCCGAAAAAACAGACAAATGTGAAGGTAAAATTAAACAAATAGAGGCATTTTTAATTTTTTTGCTTTTTTTGACATACGAAGAAACGCGGATTTTTCCGCCACGGGGCTTCATTTGATCAAAAGCGCCCAATGTGCTCTCTCCTCGTGACTCAAGCAAAGTGATGACCAAAACACATCGTGTTGACTCGAATTGTGTATTGTCTGACACTGTATATGATGGTTAATGAAGTAATAATAAATTGGAAATAAGTTACAGAATGACATATTTTGTTTCATTTCGTTGTTTTTAATTATTATGCAGTGGCACACTGCAATAGGATGGTCACAACTACGTAAATTATGGATGGTCATCACTTTGACGTCACCATTGCCTGCGATGGTGGATTTTTGGTCGGAATCCGTTTTCCGGTAAGCTAGTGGCGGTGGAAAATTAAAATGGCAAAATAACTCAACCAAATGTGGACAATTTTCAACTTATTTGATTTTATCTTTAATCTACGTTATTTAAGCTTTCCATCCATCCAATTTCCAAATATTCGAATCATGACTATTCCTTTAAGCCTATCACAGAACAATAAAGTGAATCTATAGCCGGTAAGAACCATCTTTCTCCCTCAAGGCTCCTCACAAAGTCTCTGATCCATGATGAAAAGGCAGCTGCTCCATGAAACTTAATCTGGGCTTAAAATCGTTTCTACTTTGTTACTTTAATGTCTATTTCATTTTCCCCCCCAAAGATTGACTTTTAATAAAGAGAATATCATGTTCATACTAGACTCTTTGTACACACATTATCCTTATATTGTCTTTGCTGGATTTGTTTTGATAGCGGGCGTCCTCCTTTTATTTTGGCAGGCCCCTTCAAATGACCTCAATGAGTTGGCTTCTTAAACTGCAACACAGAGCCAATATATTATATACATAACCATGTAACTATAAGATCGGAGTTTTTATTTAAGGATCTTCCGTAGTGGCTTTGTTTAACTTTCTTTGTAGACTATCTACAAGATTATTAAATAGCAATAAAGAAATCTTACAGGTGCATTTCACACGACCATACCAGCCACCTTCATTTTTTTTCTTAAAGGTATTAGAATTTTTTCCACATATTAGAAATAGGGAGGATTTATGCCAAAGTGATTTTTTCGCGCGTGAATTTTTCCTGCGTTTCAGACAGCGCTTTTTTATAACATTTTTGCTGTTTTTTAAATTTTAAATTCGCTCTTTTTTCAGTCAGCTATCCTACAACGACCCACACACAAATAAACATTTCGCGCGGGTTTTTAATTTCGCGCTAGCTCAGAAGTGGCGCGAAAGCTCGAAATTTTAATGTAGCGCGAAAATCCACGTTTACCGTCCTTGGGAATGTGAATTCTTTTGTTTCATGGGTTGGATCGAAGAAAAGAATTTTATGTTCGCATACAAGTACATGACGCCTCTCGCCGCTAACCCTCCTATGACTGGATGGATGTGGAATTATTTTTGTGTTGAAACATTTTGTTTTACACACACTTATTGCCTTTCAAGGCGGTGTGCGGCCAAGCCTCTCATTTATAGCAACTCACCAAAATTGTCAAAAGAATTACAGCAATACAGGTGCAACACAAATAATTTGGGTGTTGAATGTGAGTCGGTCATTGTGTTTCCTATGACCCCATACGACCTCGTCCTCGTCGTTATGCATGCAAAATAATCAGGAAATACCCTTCCCAGTGGAGTTGGTTCTTTCAACTCCAACGTGATGACCAAAACATCGTTTTGTTTTGTTGACTCGATTGTTATGCTGCCAACTGTAATAATATGATGGACTATTTTGGATGAATGAAAAGTAATTAATAACATTTGTTTTTTAAAAAAAAAAAAAAAATATGAATATTTTGGTTCATTTAGTGGTGTTTTTTAATTATTATTGAAGTGGCACACACAGAGTGCACACGCGAATGATCGGTTCACAACGACGTAAATTATGGACGGTCATCACTTTGACGTCACCATTTGCCGCGATGTGGATTTGTCGGAACCGTTTCCGAGTAGTAAACTATGGCGGGGAAAATTTTATTAAATTAAAAAAAAACGCGTGTTTTTTTGTTTTTTCAAAAAACCCCTTATTGATTATAGGGAATCTACGTTATTTTTTAAGCTTTCCATCCATACCCAAAGTTTCCAAATATTCACGAATCATGACTTATTTCCTTAAGCCTATCATAACCAATAAGTGATCTAATTAGCAGGTGAATAACCATCTTTCTCTCCTCAAGGCTCCTCACAAAGTCTTTATCCAGGACGCAAAAGGCAGCTGCTCCATGAAACTTAATCTGGGCTTTAAAATCTTTTCTACTGTGTTACTTTATGTCTATTTATTTTTCCCCCAAAGAGTGACTTTGTAAAAATTTAAAGATGAATAGTCAGTTCAGACAGACCTCTTTTTTGTAACACAATTGATTCCTTATATGCTCTTTTGCTGGATTGTTTGTAGCGGCCTTCTGTTGATGTGAGCCTTCAAATGCCCTCAAGGAGTTGCTCTAAGAACTGCACAAAAGAGCCAACATATTAGATACATAACCATGTAACTATAAGATCGGAGTTTTTATTTAAGGATCTCCAGGTCTCTGGGCTTTGGAAGCGGGTAGAATACTTTGGTCTATAAATTTTAACAATAAAAAAAAGAAAATCTTAAAGGTGCATCACGACCATACAACCTTCATTTTTGTCTTAAAGGAAATTATAATTGTTTCCACATATTAGAAAATAGGGAGGATTTAGATGCCAAAACAAAAGTGATAATTTTCGCGCGTGTCATTGTAATTTCGCGTTTCAGCGATTTTTAACATTTTTGCTTGTTTAAATTCGCTCTTTGCAGCTATCCTACATAGACCACACACAAAATAAATAAAACATTTCGCGGGGGGTTTTAATTTCGCGCTAGCTCAGAATGTGCGCCAAAAGAGGCAAAATTAATTTTTTTGTAGCGCGAAAATTTCCACTTTTACCACGATACTTGGCATGTGGAATTCTTTGTTTCATGGGTTGATCGAAGAAAAGAAAAGGAATTTTATGTTTCGCATACAAGTTACATGCATCTGCCTCCTCGCCGCTAACCCTCCCTATGACGGATGAGATGTGAATTTGTGAATTATGTGTGTTGAAACATATTGTTTACACACACTTATTGCCTCGCAGGCGGTGGCGGCCAAAGCCTATTCATTTATAGCAAACCACCAAACATTGTCAAAAGAAATTACAGCAAAAAGAGTGCAAACCACAAAATAATTTGGGGCTTTGATGTGGTCGGTCATGGGTGCTTCATAGACCCCACATACGACTCGTCCTCGTTCGTTATTAATGCAAAAATTCAGAAATAACCTCCAGTTGGAGTTGATCTTCAACTCCAACGGTTTTGGAAAAGAAAAATTCCTTAACAACATATTAAAAAATTTCAGAATTTTTCGTTAAAGAGTTTGCTTTACGTGTTATTGTTTTAAACCAATGGCGACGGTCTGAAATTGGATTTCTTGGCCGCCCTCCCTGTCTCCTTTATGGCATTATATAGCGCCCTCTGGTTTCACATTACTGTTATAAAACCAGTACTGATGAATCAGCTTAATGCTTGATTCATGGGTTAGATGTGTTAGGCCTGCTTACACTAAATAATTCAATTCTGATGAATTTTGTGGTTTGGATGTCGCAAATATCCTTTATATAAATTTTATGATCTAGGCTAGCGTCCCAAATATGGTCAAATAGGGCCAAAAATGAAGAGGCGCAAGGTAAAATTGTCCATTTTCCAAAGAATGAAAAGGTGAGTGCAAGGATACCCCCAAATAATTGAGTCCTGAGTGGACTATGCATCCCCTGAACACTAAGCAGATAGTTTGTGTAAAAAGTCCCCCACCCCCTAGTTAAAGGAGGGGGGGGCTCAGTCAATTTGGAAAAGGTGTTTCCATTGCACAGAGTTGGTATACCATACTCAACTTCTTCATTTTTAATATTCAAGGTCTCCTTTTGTATCAAATTTTGATCTTTGTCATGTTTGTTCTTGATCTCTGATTCAACATACTTGCTTGTTTGTTGTTCAATTTTGAGTCATGATGTTAACAGCTTCATGTATTATCCAATCACCTGCAAAAAGTTCTTGAAGAGTGATTTATGGTGTGATCCATTAAGTCTAGGCCTAGGCTTAAGAGACTTCAGGTATGAGATAGCCTTGACCAACTTCTTAAGCCTATCATAACAATATAATGTTAATCTATTTAGCGATGAATAACCTCTTTCTCTCCTCAAGCCCCTCACAAGTTCCTTATATCATGATGAAAAGGCAGCTGCTCCATGAAACTTAATCTGGGACTTAAAATCTTTCTCTTTGTTACTTTAAATGTCTATTTAATTTTCCCCAGATTGACTTTTTTATAACGACATAAGTCATGTTCGACTAGACCTTCTTTGTAAACACACAATTTATCCCTTATTTGTTCTTTTGCTGGATTTGTTTTGATAGCGGTCCGTCTTTTTATTTGCAGGCCTTCAAATGACCTCAGGAGTTGCTTCTTAAGAACTGCACAAAGAGCCAATATATTATATACATAACCATGTAACTATAGATCTGAGTTTTTATTTAAGACTCTTCTGCCATGGCTTTTGTTTAACTTTCTTGGTATACGATCACAATATACATAGCAAGTAGACAATCTTAAAGGTTCATTTTCCAAGACCATAACCAACCTTCATTTTTTTCTTAAAGGAAAGTTAAAATTGTTCCACCTATTTTAGGGACGGATTTAGTGCCATTTGCAAATGTCTTCTTGTACTTGGAATGTGGAATTCCTTTTTTTCATAGATTGATCAAACAAAGAATTTCAATGTTTTTGTGTACAAGTACACAATCCCGTCTGGGTAGCCTTCCAACTTGCTCATTACTTTGGATGAGATTGTATTTTTTGTGTTGAAACTTTGTTTCTACACACTTGTTTCCTTTATTGTCATTTATAAAGCGCCCTCTAGTTCACATTTACTGTTAAAACCAGTACTGAGAAATCATTTAATGCTGCTTCATGGGTTATATGTGTTAGGCCTGTCTACACTAAATAATTCAGTTCTGATGAATTTTGTGGTTTGGATGTCGCAAATATCCTTTATATAAATTTTATGATCTTAGGGCTAGCTTCCAAAATATGCGTCACGATTAGGCCAAAAACGGAAAGGCGGTATGTAAATGTCCATTTCCAAGAAGAAAACAGTGCGTTCAACTCGATATCCCCCAAATACTTGATCTGAGTGGACTATGCATCCCTGAACAATAAGCAGATAGTTTGTGTAAAAAGTCCCACCCCCTTAAGTTAAGGAGGGGGGACTCAGTAATTTGGAAAAGAGTTTTCATTGCAGAGTTGGTTTGTTTTTTTGGTTTTGTATCCATACTCAACTTTCTTCATTTTAATATTCAAGGTCTCCCTTTTGGAGCAAATTTTGAGTTGTCATGTTTGTCCTCATTCCTGATTCACACATTACTTGCTTTTTGTTGTTCAATTTTGGGTCATTGATGTTACAGCTTTCATGATTCATCCAATCACTGTCAAAAGTTCCTGTGAAGTGTGATTTATGGGGATCCAATTAAGTCTAGGCTAGGCTTAAAGACACTATCAGTGATTTACAAAATATTGAAATTTGCCAGGCATAGCTTCAAAGTGAAGTATAGTCTGTAGAATTCTCATAAGTTACCCTTTTCCAGCTGTAGGATTGAAAGAAAAGGAAGAAAACGGCATGTTCCAAGATGACGATTCTCCTTCAATTACGGGTTGGAGTAAGTGTACGTTCGACATAATGACTAAAATTTCGATTCTGTCCTTATTAGGTCTTCTGGTCTTATCATTGCAGGGTAGTTGAGCGATACCCCGTATTGTTACGTACAGCTAAAATTGATTTTGATGATTTTTCGATTTGCTGATTTAGCCAAATCACTGATAGTGTTTTAAGAGAACTTCAGGTATGCAGATAGCCTTGACCAACTTCTTAATCCTTGCTTGTCTTTTCAACAAGGCATTCGGGAATGGTCAGATGAAAGGATTTGATGGTGATTCATGCAGCAGATGTGGAGCATATCAAAGCACATCCTTCGATCAACCCCAAAACTGAAGGTGTCTTTCGGCTTCAAGGTGACGATTACGTCAACGCTTTTCCCTACTGGTATCGATTGAGTTGCATGCATATTGTTGTAACTTGAAGCAAACATGTTGATTGTATTTCTGAAATTATCATGGTCATGTCATTCACTTTATTTTTCAAGATCTTAAAGGGATTAGCAGCGATAATGCGAGAGAATCGAAAAATGGTGAAATAAAATTTTTTAACTTATAAATCAGGGATAAGTGCGTACAATTGCATATAACTGCTTTAATGTAGAAACAAACCACCAAATAGTGAAAAAATGAAGTATTTTAGGAAATTTCTCATACCGTCTCCCGCAAATAGACAATACAGCGATGGCGTCTCAAAATCTACACTAAACAGCTAATTGTGGTTTACACCAGTACAGAATAATAAACAAAGATCAACAATGTTTGTGTTTGAGATCATGGTGCTCAATATCACGCTTAAAATCTGGGATATTCACCAGGAAAGGCTTTTTTTTTTATTTCAAGTCGGAATTTTGATACGCACGTATAGAAATTACGGAATTGGACAAAAAGTACTGTCTTGTGTTTAATACGCGGAATTCAAACCAACCACTTGCAGGTTATGTTCGTATATCCATGCCAGTAATAAAAATAAAATATGAATTTTGATGATTTTTTCGATGTTTCGGATTAGCAAATCGCTGCTCATCCCTTTAAGGAACTTGTTACTGAAGTAGTAAACCTAACAGTGATTAACCACTTTTCCAGGACATGCCTTGCGTGGCATACCGACCAGGGGCAGGAGGGGCAAGTTCCCCCTCTGGCTCAAAAAGCGGGATGAGATGGATCAAAATATCAATTATGCTTTCATCCCGTTTCTTCATGGAATTTTTGACCAAGTTTAGCCTTGTAAAAAAGTAAATTCGGGAAGTTTTGAGCACTACGCGCACATTTCGTCAAGTTCAGACTTAATTGGAGCAAGTCACTGCAATGACTTATGAATTTTGCCCCTATGGTGGAACGATTTGGGAATACTCTTTCCAAAACTGACTGAGCCCCCATCCTTTAACCATGAGGAGCGGCTCTTTATGCAAACTATCCGATTAGTGTCCGTGGGAAGCATCGTCTACCCGGACTCAAGCTCTACCCCCTCTGTTTTTCCCTTCCCATAAAAAAACGAACTACAAATTGGAACATAAATTTAACAGTTTGCAAAATCTGTTGTTCCCTGGATTCCACTTTTGTCATCTCCCCTTTTCTTCTACTACCATTATGCACCCTTTTCTTCTTGTACCGCTGCGACACATGCCTTCAATGTTGGACAAAATTGTCCTTTACCTTAGGTCCCTCCCCCATAATCAAAGATGAAACATAATTTTGTTCATGTGCTTTTTAGACTGTCCAACATTGATTGGTGAGGTAGGGGAGGGGAAAAAGTGTTAGGGTTGGCTTCAAGCTTTACATTGAAAGTTAGTATGTACCTTTTAGAATGATCTCTCTCGCTCTCTCTGGTGCAATTAGGCTTCCAACACGTTAAAAAATCACTGCAGGCGTGTCTGCTAATTTTGTCCAGGATTGATGATGAGATCAGCGTATTTGAGCTAGGCTAATATGTGCCAGTACCTGCCTTAAGCTGAGCTAAAACCAATTATGGCACACATACACCACACTGATTGACACCTAATGTAGGATGTGGAATTGGGTCATCAACATATTAAATTATGAATCAATAGTTAAGAGTGACAGTGACTTCCATTCTTCCCCTGAAGCCACTGAAGAAAGTTACTTCAACTTTGGCCTAAAATTTTGTTTAGTGACATAACAAATAAATATAGGGTCGATAGGTACTTTTATTTTTTGTTTGATTACTTTATGGTGTTTTTTGTTGTTGTAGTTTTTGTTTTGTTTAGTTTTCAATCTAGAGACAAAATTATCCAAGAATATGATGCAAAATTAAACAACAATACACTGGGCCAACATTTTTTTTTAATTGTGAAAAACACTTGAGTTGTGTTTTAAGGGTTAGGCAGGTTAAGCTAGCCAAAGTTTTCTTGGCCTTAGTTATATTAAGCAAAATGCAATGGAGTGGGAAACAGTGAAATCTTTTTTCCCTTTTCCTGTTGATAAATTTTGGAGAAAGCTACTATTTTTCTCATCTACCCTGTAAAGTCTTAGTGCAGGGGTTCTCAATTATATTAGTTGAGGGGCCAGAGAAGATATTTGAAAGTTCCTTACTTGAGGGCCAAATACACCCAAATTTCTTATGTTTCCCTTTATATTTTAGAGCAAGTAGAGGGCCAAAAATCAATGGTTGGCGCACTGGATTTGGTCCGTGGGCCGCCTATTGAGAACCCCTGTTTAGTGCTAAAACATGTTTGGTTTGGATGTGTTAGGAGTGAAATTGTGCCCCATTTTGGTTGTCCAAGATTACAAAATCATGTTTTAAGCTCTCACATCAAACCGGTGCAAAACTTTACAGAAAGGGTTTTGGCTCAAGATCATCCAATCGAGATGAAAACTAAATATATTAAATCAGGTCATCCTCCTTCAACCACAAAAAGTGCAAAAATAAAATCTCACAAAAATTCACATTTCACATGATAGAGGGTGGTGGTAATATGTGACTGGTGCATTAAATGTTACTGGGAAGCTCATCGTCTGACGTTAATCAATTACTTTAACAACCTTCTAGAAGTATTTGCATGCCTGCATTGCAATATCAAAAATTTTGAAGAAATTTAATTAAAAATCGGCATCCATCCTTGCAGCCTACACAAAATTTTAAAACTAGCCCGTGAGCTGTCTCCCGTTACCGTGCATCCCCCCCAGGATCCTCCAAAAAAAAAAAAAAAAAAAAGAAATCTTTTTTCCCTTTTCCTGTTGATAAATTTTGGAGAAAGCTACTATTTTTCTCATCTACCCTGTAAAGTCTTAGTGCAGGGGTTCTCAATTATATTAGTTGAGGGGCCAGAGAATGCTGAAGATATTTGAAAGTTCCCTACTTGAGGGCCAAATACACCCAAATTTCTTATGTTTCCCTTTATATTTTAGAGCAAGTAGAGGGCCAAAAATCAATGGTTGGCGCACTGGATTTGGTCCGTGGGCCGCCTATTGAGAACCCCTGTTTAGTGCTAAAACATGTTTGGTTTGGATGTGTTAGGAGTGAAATTGTGCCCCATTTTGGTTGTCCAAGATTACAAAATCATGTTTTAAGCTCTCACATCAAACCGGTGCAAAACTTTACAGAAAGGGTTTTGGCTCAAGATCATCCAATCGAGATGAAAACTAAATATATTAAATCAGGTCATCCTCCTCACCATCAAAAAGTGCAAAATAAAAACTCTCACAAAAATTCATCCACATTTCCCATGATAAGAGGGTGTGGTAATCTGTGACTGGTGCAATTAAATGGGTACTGGGAAAGCTCATCGTCTGACGTTAATAATCAATTACTTTAACACCTTTCTAGAAGGTATTTGCATGCCTGCAACTTGCAATATCAAAATTTTGAAAAATTTAATTAAAGCGGCCATTCCATCCTTGCAGCCTACACAAAAATTTTAAAACATCACGTAATATCCAGCTTACATTTGCTATGCCAACACTACACCTAAAACAGCTTTCTTATTCAAAATTTGACACTTTTTGCTTCAACATATACAAAAAATCTCCTCCATTTTCTCAAGAGATGAATAATGACATTTTGATAATAAATAACTATACAATACAAAGATTACAAATACATATATTTTGTGTTCATATGTAACTTATTGTTGTTGTCCATCAATAGAGCTAAACTGAGCCCACAATTTTTGAAATATTTGTGGCTACCTTCTATATACTGTAAGATTCTTCTTTTTTTACAATTTTTTATAAAAAAAAAATTTGCAATCACAACTGCCAACTAGCTCAAGCTCTTGAAGAACATGGGGAAATCATTTTAAAAAAGGGATAACAGGGCTGGAAATACGTGAGCACTGGGGACCAATGTGCAATATGCTGTCATGTTTGATACTCTGTGTGCTGTCCATGTATTAGGATAACTCAATTTATCTTTTTGGGTCAGTGGCTCTTAAATGTTTCTTTAGCGACTGTATTGGCCTAAGAACATTTCAAGAACCACTGACCAAAGACTGGCAGCTATATGTTTAGATGGTAATTTATGACAATGGCAGCTATTTCCCCAATGTTGAGATTTTAGAGTATGAGTTTGTTTTGTTTTCCCTCAATTGGTTTACCTGGAAATTGCCAATGTTTGAAAATAGTGATTTTAATTAAATCAATAATCTCTGATCTTAATTTAGCCTGTTTGTTCCTTGTGCGCAGATTATCCAGCCCTGTTATTGACAAGCCTAAGCCTACAAAACCCCAATCTAGACCCCAGACCATGGCTATATACACAACTGATATTTATACATTCGACAATAATGCTTGAACAATTAGAAGAATTTTAGCCACAAAGAAAACTGTACATAAGTCATTTTTGTTCAACTGATCTCGAAGTCTTTCGTTAGAATTTGGGCACATGCTGTTCAGGGCATAGAAGTAATAGTCATATTCACTGCTCCAAACTACCACTAGAGGGCGCTTTGCGTGTTGTATTTTTGGTAAATGCTGACAATTGACCAATGGGCCTGGGACCTGATTTGACAGTCATTTTTTTCTGGCATCCACTATAACAGAACCTATCCTTTGCATAATTCAGGGGAAAAAACAGCATTATTGACTAAAAAAAACATATGCCCTCCAGTGGTAGCCTTTGGAAGACCCTCAACCAAACCCGATTAATTCAGTCATCTGTTATTGCACACACTAACTGTGCTCATCAACGCTCATCCTTGGCGAGTACACATTAGTCAAATATTCAGAATATTGCACAAGATCAAAATCGGTTAACACACGCGACGAAAACTGGCAAAACATGTTAACAAGCGGTCTCTTTTACTCCCTGCGCGGTCAAACTAAAATCAATGTTTCACATAACGACACATCCTCTCGATTCCCGCTCCACAACCGTAGCTTTTACTCTGACCGGTCTCAGTACGGAGGTTTCCGCTTTTTTCTCCTGACTGACGGCGGTAAGGGAAACTTCTTCACTGCGATGCAAATCAATGTACGATTTCTGTAAGTTCAGTTTGGCCGATGGCCGCCAGTCGAGCCCGATCTCCACACTTCCTGGACGTCTTGGCATTGTTCGTATGTATCGCGATGAGCCCTCACCATACGCAGCTGCTCTGATTTGGTGCCTTTGGAGCCCTGGCGAAAGAGATAACAAATACCAAAAAAAATTATCAAGATTGACTTGTCTCATCTTCACGTGACACCAACAAATTATTCATATTGATTGTGGCATGTTCAAAGTAAACAAAAATTTTATTGATTTTGAGATTTCAAATTAGGTTTTTTTATGAATGGATTTATAAAATTGCCCAGAGGTTTGAGAGGAAGGCACATTGTAGTAGAATTAGGAAATCATGTGTCCAAGAAACAATGGCAATACTCTGGCAAAGTAGTACCGATAAGTTTTTAGTTTTCTTAAGCAAGTACTCTGGAAATTCTGAAGTACATTTGTAGAATATACAAATCACTTTTTTTTTTCTGACTTTGCTCTTAAATGGCAAAAAATTGCCTCCAACAAAGTCACCAATTTCACTTTTGATTCCAAGAAAGTCATTAAAATATAAAGAAACATATCATGTCATCCTCAAAATACAAAATCTCCATGGATACGTGTAGTAGTACGTGTTCCGTACGGACAATAATGACTAATGTTCCGATTTGTCATTGTTAGCTCGCGTCTGGTCTTATTCATTTGCACGGTATTTACACCTGTACTTGTTACAAACAAAAAAATAACCCAATTAAAAAAAATATTGTTCAATTTTTTATATACACATCACTGATAGTTCCTTTAATTCTAAATTTCACTATCCATGTGGTCACTGAAAGTGCCTCTAATTGGAATTGGGACATTTGGAAACATGATTCAAAACCAATTAAAAAACACACAATTTCTCACATGGGCCTCAAAGAAGAAAAATGTGCAAGTGGAGAATCCCCCGTCTTTTAATTAATTAACCAACTGCTCAGATTTACAGATTTCCTTTGTGTCATTAAGCCAGTTACCTTACCTCCAAACTTAAAACTATTTTTCGCATGCTTCTTCTTTTTTTACCACTAAGTTTTGATGACTAAACCATAATACTCCATGGTTCCCATTTTCTGATATTCCAAATTTCTTTAAACCTTTGGGCACTAGACCCCGGCATTATAATTAGACATAAGCAGCCGATACAGACTGGTTAAAAAGCCGTACTGATGCATACAGTATCGTAGAAATTCTTTATTTTGATTGGCTAGTCAGATGGGTTATTCATACCATAGCTTAGAATGAAGCCATCAACATCTGTAAGAGCAGTGTTTGTTAGTCTTCAGGGGTTTAAGGTGCAATGAAGATTCAAATGAAGGTGTCCCTAAAACTGAAAATCTAATTCACTGGTGTAAGTTTCTTCTATCAAAAATATCCCCATCTGACAAGATTAAGCTGAGACTGTTTGTTTGGACAAAAATTGAGCAATTTCTAATTTCCTATTAGAGCAAATAGGAGATTCATCCTATGTTTCTATTGAAATATAAGCATATACAATTACTTTTGTATTTCATTTCAAGTTTCTTGCTGTAGCCGAATAAAATGTAGGGCATCTAATTTCGGTGTCCTAATCTATATGAAATTACTACATATCACAGAAACAAGGATGATTTTGAAATCTCCTCATTGCACCTTTAATAGCCACTCCATACACCACCTTAAACACCAAATTCAACCTACATTAAAAACCACAAAAATCAATCAGAGGAAATAATATATTAGCTTTTTTTTTCAGAACCTAAAAAAATGGCCACACGAAGAAAAGAGCTATCTAGGACAAAGATGATGATTAAACCATTCTTCCATTTACAACACATCTCAACCTGAGGGAAACTTTAACCCCCAAGCCTGTGCTTGTACAGGATCTCTGTATGCCTGTGGCAATGAGAGATCCATTAACACGCCTGTATAGCCTTTTTGACAGTTCAGGTGTTTCCCTTCAATTTTTCCCCCCATGATTGACACATATTAGGTGTCAAGTGTCAAAAATGAATGGAAGCCCAATGATTTTTATTTCCGACCGGGCAATTTTTCCTAATTTCTAACAACTGGGAATAGAGTTCGAATGTGGGGAAAAATGGCCATTTTTTTCTGTTCATTGTTCTTTTTTTCCCCCCAGGTTAATACTAAATTTCAACTCAATCTAATTAAAGCCCATAACAGCGATACCAGTGATCATCACTAAAAATCCCCAAAGTGGTACGAAAATCCTGAAATTTGGCATCTCTGATATAGGAAAGGCTAAAGAAGGCTAAAGGATAATTTAATTTTAATTAAAACCAAAGCATGGGAAGAAGTTTCTTTAAGCTTAAAAAAATGTGCTGGCATAATCTAACTTATCCTTACTGCAAACTAATTGTAATAGCAGCGGTAAAATCTTTCTAAAATCAGGTGCCTTTTTTGAATATTAAAAACACACACATCTAATTTTACCATCTGTGTACTAGACTTAATAACAACTACCCCTGCCCTAATTCTGAATGTGAACCTATAAACTGGCAAAAAAGCACCCCAATTTTGCTAGCCTTAATGCAAAAACACACCCAATCTAGTTAATTTGGGTGATAATGAACATGAGGGGTAAAGACTTGCATACAAATTCACATTTTGGGTGTATTAATGAACAGCTTGGAATGTAGGGCAATCCATACAATAATCTACTCCTTTTTGGTGTGTGAAAACCCCATGGTGAAAAGAGACACCTTCACTGTCAAATCCGATGCTTTCCGGAAATAATACGCATAAATACATAATAAATTATTTAATTTATGGTGTTTTTGGATTAAAAGTAGGACACCAAAGTAGGCCAGCATCTGAAAAAAAGTAAGAAAACTGAGTCAAACTCACTTGTCAAATCAGGAAGGAAAGTAGAATGAACAGGTGAAGATCCCAGTGGTAATAAGTAGTATAATTTTTGCAGGGCCAGAGGGGTGGGGATGTTCTCATAATAAGTGGAGTACAGTCAATGTGGGTTAGATTTTGTTTTTAGCCTCTGGGAGTATTTCTAGATGAATTACATTTTGTGCCTAAGTTTCTTTGGTACTCCAACAAAAGGGGTTAAAATTCAACATTAGGTCTAGAATTTCTTAATCAAATTGAAAGTATGTCTCCTCAAAGCCATCTTGCCAAAACTTGGCGGACTAGATTCTTTTGCTTTACAGGACACAGTGGTAGATGAACTAGTATGGTATAGAGGCTGACAGCATAGGTACATAGCCCCAGGGCCTCCTAAAAACAGGAGTGAGAAAGTGGAAAAAGAACAAGACAGACACAAACTCCATCAACAAGTTCTGCTCATCAAGGTATGCACATCAGGATCTAGGCTTTTGACTACTTTTTTAAAGTGCTTTGACTGCTTATAATGACATTGAATGCCTTTGACTGCCTATTGACTGCTCATTGACTGCCTATTGACTGCTTATTAGGTTTCTTTTTTTGGTAAGAGCTGCCTCTATGGTTTGGTAAATTTAACCCTCATATTCTAACCATTGTTTTTACAGTGTGGGGCACTGCATGGCATAGGACACTGTGTGTAAGCATACTGAGGTTGTGCGAGTTAGCAGATCTAATTTTTTTTCAAAACAAATTTCTTTTAAGAGACAAGAATTCAACCAAAATGGAAGTTAGTATACGAAAAGTGTTTGGTTGCTACAAAACACAATCATAAGTCTTGTTGGGCGAGTCACTGGTTGGGACAAAGTCCGGCAATCTCACAGCTCAACATTAATGAGATCTCAAGTAAATGAATATCCATTTGACAAATATGGGACAGGATGAGAAGAGACGCAATGTTGCTAAGTTACACAGGCATTTTTTTCTCGGACTGACAGTACAAAATCACGGCGTCACTTTAATCCACATTCGCCAGTCCAGCCTATTAATATTTGATTGCTCAAAATTGAATGTGTGTACAATTTAGTTTCTAGTCATTATGTATTATTTGCGTTTTATATTGAACTTGATCGATACCTCGTGAGTCAAATCCTTCTCAAGGTTGTCGCCATGTACTTATAGACAATGAAATCAAACACTAGATGCAATTAAAATTTCAACCGTTATGATTAGATCGCCTCAGAAAATCAATTAAATTCATGTTATTGCAAGTGATAACTTCATATAAGGCATGAATATTTTCTCGTAAATCTAGACCTTCGTTTAGCGAGCATGGTAAGCTTTCTAACCCAGTTTGTAAGTGCTTGATACTCATAACAGCCATCCGGCTGAAGATGGCATTATAAGGACGATGGTTTTGAAGGTGTAAAGTCTTTAAAGGTTTTGTTGTTGTTGTTGTGTGTTGTAGTTTTTAATGGCGCCTGCAGGCTACTTTAGGCTATTTGCGCCAAAAACAAAACTTATTTTTTATAGACAAGTCTTTAAATTTCCCACTGATGATGATTACTGCCATCAGTATATACAGTGTTATGGTGTCAACTCAGGGTCTACAATGTTGGTGTTCCTGGGGCAAACTCATTATTTTCCCAGTGTGGTTTACATTTGGTGGTACGAAGAGGGGCCTCTCCTACTCGCCAAGCCGTTGTTTTCACTGATGCCTCTGAAATCAGAGGGGGGGAGGAGGGGAAATGGTACAAAGGTGTGGATGGTAGCTTCATGTGTGCACAATCATTCCCAAGTTTGTCACCCAATCTCTTTCCCCTCTCTTTCTATCTTTTCTTCCTCCCTTTCTTGTTTTCCTTTTCCCGCTTTCCTGATAGGTTGAGCTGACTTTCCCTATGCTTCTGGTGTCATTCTCCTGCCAGGGTGTGTTTGAGATGAGAACTGAGAGTTACATGTGGTCTCCAAATAAACCTTTGGGATCATGTCTCAAAAGACAAAAATATAAACTGTTTCCAGTGTAAACACTACAGGGGACTATACTACAACAATTTTCATTATAACAATGCTAAAACTCAACTTCAATTGAAATTGGGGAAGGTGTCTGTTTACACTTCAAAGAAATCAACAATAGTGGCTTTTAATAATTTCATTTTATTGCAAAAAAGTGAGAGACAGTGGCTTTAATGAGGTAGATTGCACACCAAAAAGGATTTGAACATGATTAAATTTGGAATACAGAAAAAAAATATTCAATCCATCAATTAATCATTCATTATTATTATTATTACAACACATTTATATAGCGCTCTACAAGAAACACAGCGCTTTACAAAAGAAGATGCAAAAAACCCTTAAACAAAAACTATACACAAAATGCGCAAAGCCAGAAAGGCAGCAAAGCAACTTACAACTGAGACTGATATAAGTGTGTCTTAAGATTACGTTTGAAAACAGGCTCAGACACAGATTCTCTTAGATCAACAAGGAGACCGTTCCAAATTGAGGGAGCCGCAACAACAAAGGAACGGTCTCCGGCCTTTCGTTTCGACCGTGGAACCAAAAGCCGGGTGGTATCGTTAGAAGAGCGGAGTCTGGGTCTGTTTTCAGTCGCAAAGAACTCATTATAAAATTGAATGAGGTTCTGAAGACATGGAGGAGCCTTGCAATGAATACATTTGAAAATAAGAACAGAAATTTTGTACAAAATCCTTTGTTTAACAGGGAGCCAATGAAGCATGTCCATCAAGACAGCAGTGGACCGGTCCCGTCCACAAGCAAAAACCAAACGAGCGGCTTTATTTTGAAGGCGTTGAAGGCGGTTAAGATCGACTTGGCACAAACCAATCATAAGGGAATTTGCGTAATCAAGCCGGGATAGGACCAGTCCCCTGACGGCGTGGTGGCATGCTTCCTGAGTGATAAAGCGACGAATACGCCAGAGATTACGAATGTGGAATTGACTGTTTTGCAGAGAATTAACATGATAATACATATTTAATGACTATCAAGTAACGCCCAGGTTCTGACCCGAACATGAATGTTTATGCTACTTCACAATTTTCAACGCAATTTGGATAAGGATGGTACAACCAGTATGTAGCAATACGAAAACGCAGTTTGTGTCTTGATTTAGTTGAAGGTAATTACCAAACATCCCTGTGAAATGCACTGGACAGTTTTTCAAGAAATACGCTGACAATCTCCACCACCTTAGGATCGACTCGGCGTATAATTGAAATCGTCAGCGTATTCATGGAAGGAGATTATTTTGTTATTCCGAATGATTTCAGAAACAGTGTGGTATACATAATAAAGCCGTGGGGACCAATCACTAATCCTTACGCATTATCCATATATCTTTTGATCAATCATCAAGTTTGATCAATTAGTTTGGTTAAGACATCATCTGAAAGTGACATATCACTCAAAAGATTCAGATCACATTTCATGATCTTTGGTATGGTATTAATGTCATTTGTCATAATTGCAAGTGCTAGCCCCAACCCCAGAGTTGTCCTTGTCAGGTCATCATTCTCAGGCCGTCCCAGGGGGGGGTGGTGGGGGGTGTGAAACCCCCCCATTTAAAAATTGCGGCAAATGTTTTGACTTGTCTGCGAAAAGGGTATAATGTCGGCGCAACTGATTGGATGGGTGGATTATCGGTTCGGTGGTGCACTCCTCCACATCTGTTGGTTTTGTTGTGTTTCATAGCTGTAAAGTATCTTGATTTCGGTTGCGGTTGACCCCCCCCCCTTCACGAATTTCGAACCGAGTGAAAAAAAAATTTGGGTGTAACCTGGCTAGCACAGCGATCACTGGTAAAATTGAAAATTCTTGAATCCGGCCCATGATTTGTCGGCAACACAGACTAAACCCCCCCCCCCCCCATTAAAATGGTCTGGGGAGCCCCTGATCATTTTGCCATCGTTAATCGTTGTCACTGTCATCACCACCACTCGTATCATCAACATCAGCACACCTTACCTGAAAATTAATCCCCAGATTGCTCAAAATTTATGATAAAGTAGATGTCAGCTAGGCATCAATCAACCGTTCAAAAATATGAGGGACAAAAGGATCAAAATTGCTGTTATAAAATTTGAATAATGCAGTTAGTTGGTTCATTTTCAACGTAGGAGAGAAAAACCTCTAAAACATGTATGCTCTGGAATTGGGTGCCAAATTGTCGCAGGAGCATTGCTTCACAAACAAACTCCGACCTACAGGTGCTTCCCAAGGAACACCTAGTTCCGACTCTTCATAAAAGTCTCACTTTACCACTTGAAACACAAAATACCAATTCTGCAAGGACGAAGCAAGCTCACATTGACCTTTTCCTCTATTGTACATTTTTCGCTTTGTTGTTCACCCAAATTCTGTGAAAAACTGTAAAATTTCTTCTTGATTGAAAGCTCAGAGGTATCACTTTTTTGCCATATATTTCATGAAAACTTTGCTATATTTGGCTTGCTTCAGACATGCAGCGATCTTTGCCGAGAGCATACCCGACCGATTTGGATCTAAACCACACGTTACTACGGTGAAAACGTGAATGTAATGTTTAAATAGCGAGTTGGGAGCTTAACGGTTTTATGTGCGCGTTAGAGTATAATGAATGGATCCATCTTCCTGTTCCCTTCCGCCGTTTCAAGCTTTTGGGATCTAAAATAGAGTTTGTATTGTAGAAATAAGCCGCATCTAAATTGCTATTAACCCTACTACCTGTCGATTTATCACGATTGGGGAACTTCGTGAGTTTTGTGTCCTCTCATTTCAAGCTTTTGTGATCTAAAAATAAGTTGTAATTCTAGAATAATAACAACATCTAATTGGGGGGCTATACTGTCATCCCATTTTATTTTCTCTCAATTTCGCGACTAAGTCACAACCGTACGCAAGCCATTCACGCCTCAGCAGCAACAATTGAACAACAGCCAATTTAAAATCACCACTAGATCTCTATGGCTGGGATTCTGAAAGGGAGACTTAACTTTAGTCCTGGGTTTAAACCAGGGTTAGGTCCTACATGAGGGCGACCCTTGTATCCTTTCAAAATACCGGTGAAAGTTAAATATAACATGGAAAAAATTCCTCATGGATGGTCTGGAACCCGCCACCAATGAGGAATTCTTACCTGTACAGCACCATTTTTCGAGCATGTGGAACGGAAAAAAGGTTCCTTATTGTAGGACTAACTGATTTAACGGGTATAAAGTTAGTCTCCTTTCAGAATACCAGCCTGAATGTCTCCTGGGCAATACTGCCTATCTACACTGACAAAAAGGAGTGTTAACTTTAAAACACAATGGGTGTTAATTTAACACCATCCTGAGAGTCAATACGGGACCACACACGTATCTGGTGTTAGATTACACCATGTTAGTGTTATATTAACACAATTTGGTGTTTACAATGTATGTTACGACGGCTGTGTTAATTTACACCGCAATATGGTGTTAATCACCTTTTTTAACATGCGGGTGTCAAATTGACACTACTGGTGTATTAACAATCTCCTGGAGGCAATACGGGACCACTCCCTCTGGTTTTAATTAACACCAAACTTTGGTTATTTTTTTTATTTTTTTTATTTTTTTTATTTTTTTTATTTTTTGCTTTTTTTAATTTTGTTATTTTGTGCTTCTATTCTAAACTGCTTTCCCCTAAACAAATCATAAACAAACCCACCAACATCCATAATTCAAATTATGCAGGCAAACACCGAGTGTGTGAAATCCTAAATTTCAACAACCAGAAACTAAACACCAAACACGCTCTGGACACCGACTTGCGTGTTAAAATTCTAACACCCCAGTTTTTTGCAAGTGTACAGCTTATAAGACTATTCAATGGTACTTGGACGGTAATATGGGACAATGTGAGCAAAATCAGTGATTCGTAAGAATAGTGATATGATTTACACAAAAATATGAGACGCACTATTTGATTGGTTACTAAGAGAGCTATCTCATGTTCTGCCCTGTAAGAGCCAGTCAGACAGATTGTATGATAGGGGGTTGTGTCCAGGGGCCTTTACCTCCCCGATGTGCGAACCCTTCGTATTGATACTAACGATATTCTCTAAATGTTAAAAGAGGTGAAAAAATGGTGAGTCTTAATTCACTTGAAAGAGAGGTAAACCACTCAAAAAAAGTTGATGTGTGGTTAATTCAATCCAAAAAGAGAGAAATCAGTGAACTTTCACTCCAAAAGAGGGGAAAAAAGAGTGAGAGTGAACACTACTCTAAAATGTGTTGTCCTCCATGTCACTCCTTTTTGAGTTAACATTTCACTATTTGCCTGGTTCTACGAAATATTCGCTCAAAAAAGGATGAATGTTACTCTTAAAGAGTTAAATGGAGGACAACACATTTTAGAATGGGGGTCACATCACCTCTTTTTGAGTGCAAAGTTCAGTGATTTCTCTCTTTTTGGACGTGGATTAACCAACACAGGCAACTATTTTTGAGTGGTTTACACTTCTTTTTCGAGTGAATGAAGATTCACTCCCTTTTTTAACCTTTTTACATTAGAGAGTATGCTTATGTCCTACATAGAAGACTTGTATACCAGCTACACAGTGCTTTGGACAATTGGTCGCCTGGGCAGGAACGGACCCCTGAGGGTAAGTACCATTTAATGTTTCTCTTGTGCTCAGGACAAGTCTGTATTTGCAAAGAGAAAACTTGCCACAAAGCTCCTTCAGTGCTCAAAAAACAAGTATTTATGTAATTTAGTGACATTGAGTATTCCTTTCCTGGAAACTAAGACAGTACTCAGACACATTCTATATCTACTTGAGACACTAGAAGCCAACTCTCAAGTCTGTTATTAACTCATGCTTATACCACACTCTGTTAAATATTTTGGTGCGTTACTCAAAGATATGTTTTCCACAATGTGCCGCACATGCCCCCAGGCGACTTCTCTTGCAACAACAACTGAAATTGTTACAGCGAGTGAGCCTATACCGTTCTCTATAACATATAACAAAAAATGTAGGGATTGGTGCCCACAGGCGGAGTTCCCATCTCTCTGTCTTGGCGTTTGGGCCAGACTCTGTCATGTTGCTTCGTTTTCCCTTTTTTCCTTACCGGGAGTGTCGCCTATCATCGTCTCACCGCACACGATGAGTCTGTGTTTATCTATTCACAGCCCCATATGTCTGCGTAAGCCGTGTGAGCTCACGGGCCCGTGGAGAGTGCGTGCGCGATGGTGAGAATCGCGGCCGCCCTGTCCGACTGCCCAACACATATGGGTAATGACATAAGGCTGGGGATTGCTAGATCCACCCACCCCTATCGTCTGTTTCAAGCCTATATGTGATTGTCCGAGTGCTGGAGGTCCACCTGTCACTATTCCAACCTCATGTGCTTACATCTCGAGCATTTCCTATCAAACAAACCGCGGCGGGTGCGTCATACAATTGCCCACTTGTCTATGTTTCGATTCCCCATTCGCCATGTTACTTGTATCTGTCGACACTGGCGGTCCCATATACAGGTGGTCAGGTGACACATGCCATGCAGGCCATTTTTTTTGGTTCAAGTTGTGGAGAGCCATGGCCCATTGGGTAGGCTCTTAACTTTTGTGCTGAAAGTCCCCGTTTGACCCCGTTAAGACCACTTGCAGGGATTTAATCGGGTACTAATTCTGGTTTAATTTGTATTAGAACTCTCACCATGGTTCATTGGGGAATGGGGCAAATGAATCTAGAGAATATCCCATCTTTCAGAGGGTTGTTAAGCCACCAGTCCCATGACAGAGAGTATACCTGTATAGGGATTTATAACAGTCAGTTTGGACGGAGCTAGGAAGTATACACTATGAGTTACAATCTGCTCATCACCCAAGGCACAGTTCAGAGGGTTGTACCTGTACATACATTGACTGAACTGACCTTGTGTGTGTGGATCTGGGTATCAGATATCATCCCAAAACACCAGGGGGTGTATTTTCTAAATACACTGGGGAATGGAAGGTTATATGAACTGTGCCAAGGGATGAGATTTTACTAGCCATATTGATAAACCCTGTCCCAAGCGGTCCTGCGTCACTTTTGAGGGGATCACCTAGTAGAGTAGTAACCACATGAGTATATCATCTTGCGAATGGGGGCATGTAAAGGGTCCAGATGCACCACACCTTCGTATGAAAGAATATTGAAATAGTTTTCATGAAATACTTTAATTTTTATAGCCGGTCATTACTGAGGTTCTTAGACCGTCCATCATTTAAGTGCCAGAAGATGGCGTGTGACCGGCTGCTCTGAAAGGTAATAAGATGATTTTAGGCCCAAACCCTGCAGGATGAGCACTTTAAGCACCCTGTGCGCACTATTTTTTTGGACCGTTTTCCCTTGCATTCGACTAATGCGTGACTGCCAATGTCCGTTTGCACTCCGATGGGAAGTGCAAATGTCCGCGGCACTTCCGGCATGCGGAAGTGCACGCGGAGCTTTGCACTTCAGCATAATGACTGGAAGTGCTCCAAATTAAGGTGCACTTCCGCATGCGGAACTGTACAACTATCAGCGAAGATGAGGAAGTGCAAAAGATCCGCTGTTGCACTCGCAGGAGGAACTGCAATGATATCCGCGGTGGATGCGGAGTACAACTGCCCCGCGGCATGCGGAAGTTGCAAGAGGACACATAGATGGCATTTCCGCAGGTTGCGAAGTGCCCGCGGGATATTGCAATTCCGCGTTATGCGGAAGTGCATATGTCGCGTGCATTTCCGCATGCACGCGGACATTTGCATTCCGCATACACGCGGACATGTGCACTTCGGCATGGATGTGAAATGCACGCAGATATTCAGGTATAAGTTCATCAAGTATGTCATATTAGCATGGAGCTAGTAACAATCATTTATTTATCATTCAATTGGCATTTCCAAAGTCACCAAACAGTGTTGATTTACACATTGTCACAAACAGTGGATGTTATGAAGGCTCTACAAAAGGGAATCTGCAATTAACCAAAAACCAATATTTAAGCAAATTAGGACTATACAATCTCGCCCCACACAGATGGTGTCGACCATGAACCGCGACGAGAGACATACAATTCGCAAACAAGCTGGATCTTCCAATTATCGCGACAAAGGAAGTTCTTTGCAATTCGACCAACAAAAGAGAGTTGCACATTGCCACATTAACGGAAAGTGTTTTGGTAGTATAATAAATTATCTTTCAGAGACAACAGTGCCGAAAATCGATGGTCGATACTATGTCAATCATTTTCCTTGAAAGAGAAAGTATTGAGGAGTCACGTGCAATAGCGGGCTAACACAACAGCTTACAAAGTTTGCACAGGCGTACGAACACACACGTACGTGCTGTATTCTATTGTCGACTTGGGAGAGGCCGCACATGGAGTTACGAGTTTGTCATAACACGTTGTAAGAAGAGCATTTAGCCTATACTAATTCAATCAATGAATAATATTTAGCTTCAGCACAAAATACAGCAAAAACAATATGATAAATACAATTATTAATAAACTTTAGTACAATGAAAAATTGTTGAGAATATGGCGGGAAAATATTTTTTATACAGTTAAGGATCCAAGTCAAGTTTATTGCAAGGCATGAAATAATACCAGTGGATTGGAACAGAAAAGTTAGGATTAAAAAGTAGAGAAGGATGTCATATAAGACATGGTTTTAACTAAAAGTAATCAAATATGTCTTATAGGAATAATTTGCAGAAAATGACTAAATTAACGCCCGTGTCTTTTGTGCAGCGAGAAAAATTCGACTCCTCGAGTACGATGCAATCTAAATTGACTAAAAATTAACCTCTACAGCGAGAACAATTCGACTCTCGACTGTACGCTGCATTCTAGTGTCGCTATGCATTCCATCATGCGTGAATTCGCAGACCGTGACCTGGTAGACTGGCTCGCTGAGATCACGGCCCTTGCACCTCCGGCACCCTACGAATGTGATCAATAGACATCCACTACAAACGGTTCTTCGAATAATCTGCCCAAACGTCCTTTTCGGCACTACACCGTTGTTCCAAAAAGAGAAATGAGTTGTGCATTTGATATGCTGAAAATAAACTGCCTTTATAAACCAAATACAACAAAAATCAGCAAGTAAACTTGCGTCATACCCCTGGCAATATACCTTGGTTAGAAGCTAACCAAATTTGGAAACACACACAACATTACACACCCCCCCCCTAAATCGGACATGCGCAAACCCACTCGCAATATCCCCCTATGCTTGTTCAAGCCAGGGGGATAAAATAGATTCCATAATTTACAAACAACAATAATAGGCCCCACAAACACATTTCCGTGCAAGCAATCAATGAACAAGTTGTGCATGTTAGTCTAACTAGTTCTTTAAAGAAGTATAATACATTATAATAGAAAAACGAACATTTTTAGATTTATAGTGACAAAAAGACCCCTTATTCTGTTCTCTCATCCAAAGTAGTGGCTTAATTATACAATTAAAATGTTAGCAAATATGACCACATACCCATGTTTTGAAAAATTTCCGCACAACCTATTTTTTTCTATTAAACCTGGTCGTACAAAGCTTTCAAACCAGTTTACGGGGGAGGTAGCAAAAGCTTGTGCGCTATAATAAAGTAGGAAGGTCGGAGACGGGTTTCAGCCTACATGATAGTCATGATGGTGTCAGAACCATGTTGTGGAGAATGTTTTCAAAAATTATCATGTTTCTTTTCCTGGGTGGAACGACCCTGTATACCCCTATGACTTGCGGCATACCTAATGACCGGGAAGGATGAAGAAAATTATTACCCATTTTCCGAAAACTTCAGACATTATAGCGCACCGGCCGGAGAAAAGTTCACTTTAGACGAGGTTAAACAAATATCGACCATAAAGTGTATTGCTATAGATCGGAGCCGCTAAATCAGTTTATTGAGGTTTATTGATTTTTAAACAAGTTGTTAATTTTCAACAAGGTTGGAGCATGAAACAGGGTACGTAAGCCGTGGTTTAAAAAGGTGTAAACAACTTGATTCATTTTGTTATAAAAGCTGGTAGGCCTATATATAGTTTGGGCCTCCATGCCCCCCCCCCCCCACGGCTTCCTATTCGTCAGGAATTAAGCAATGGTATGTTACACTGAAAATAGTCAGCCCACACTGACTCTTTTATCTTCAAGGATTAGACAAGTCTTTTCCCTGTAACAATAGTACTTCATGCTATAATGAAGCTTCACGAGTATACTAAGTCTAACTCATTAAATTTCGCATCCGGCTTTACTTTTACCATTGCGTCATTATAGGTTGAACTATTGACATAAAATCTTACCCCCACCTACGTTTCCTAGCCCTCTTTCCAAACTTACAGCAAATACACCTCACAGTCTAGTCTCCTTACAAGGATTTCACTGTAATTGCACTGTATTTTTTACAGTGTACAGAATGAATGCTGTAGGTATGGTGACTCCGGGGATTGGCGCCTAACGAGGAACCTATTGCGACCGTTGACGGTCATAACTTTGGCGCGAGAGCATAAGCACCTCCACTGTACCATAATTAGTTTACTAAATTTTCTATCGTTACTAATCCAATCATTGACTTGATCTCATTTTTTCTTCAGGACAGAATGCAGCAAAAACAATGATAAATAATTATATATTGAGGGGACAAAATATACAGGTAAGGGCTGAAAAGAATACATCGGATTTGGAAAAGAAAAGGTGCAGAGCAATATCTTAAATTTAAAAAAAATCAATCATATTTATTTTTTAAGCAGAGGACGATGTTCATATTAGTCCATGAAAGACTTTTTAACCAAATAATCAAAAACGAAATTCCAGAAAAGATTAAATTAGTCTGCAGCGAGAAGATGCCTGTACTTGAATTATAACTGAATCATGTTGTTTGTATCATGTGTGTTATCTGAATGAAATAAATAAATGAATGAATGCAGTGGCGTAAATTTCTATTGAAATTAGGGGGGGGGGGGTGATTGAAATTTCTGAATGAAAGGGGAGTTTCGCCTGAAAAGATCAATTACTCGCACAGGTGCGCGCGAACCTCGCTAAAAATTTAGCCATCTATAGAGCTACATTCTTTAAATTGTAATGTAATTAGAACAAAAATGCGGGCGATTCGCGCGGAAATTTACAATGTTTAAACTAGTATTATGGTAAAAGATCAGTGGGTTATGGTCAAAAAGTGAAACAGGCATCCAAATTGGGGGGGGGTCATAATGACAGTGTGTTGTCCTTTTGAACACCCGCCACGTGTTCATATTACGTTTTTCTGTGATAAATACTTCCAGTCCTCATGATATGGAAAAATATTAAGAACACATATAAAGATTACAATCCGAAGTCTATATTCCCTTTTTTTTTGCTGCCTCGAGAGTAAGTAAACATTAAAAAGTTAGATTTTCGGCGGAGCGCTGAGAACAAATTCAGAAACTTAGAACCATTGGCTGTTCTTTAGGCGTTCTGAAGTGTTCACCCTTCAGAATTCACTCAAAAAATTTACAGTGTGTGTACTCCTAATTATGTCTTTGTACGTATGTCTCGTATGCCTACCCCTTGTTTTTTTTCGCTATTTAAGCACATCTCTTGTAACTCTCTCCAAACAAAAAAGATGAATTCCGCAATTTACGCCACTGGAAATAGGTTAATCAGCCGTTATGTTAAAGAACTTGATTAATTTGGTTCTAACAGCTGGTAGGCCTACATAGTTTGGAGTCATGTTCGGCTTCTATTTCGACACGTATTTATAATGAAACTCCTGTATTGTTTATATTAAAGCGTGCGTGTTCCGTCGTCTTTGAGACACCCAGAAGTAGGATCGATTTGGATATCAGATGAAAGGCCGTATTTTCTCATTGTCGTCTGAAATGAGCCTCAAATCCTTTCTTCCCACAAGATATAAAACAAAAAAAACCGTTTTAGTGGTTAACCATTCAATATTAGCACAATGTTTATAAATAGGGCTTGGACAACATGATTATCGCGTCTACCATCAAAAACAGCAAGGTTGTTTCCACGGTTAATTGATGAGGTGTATTGCAAGTGCCAGGGTCTCATATAAGTAGAGAAAACAATACAAATTAATCGGGACCAAGCAACATTTAAATGAAGATCTGAATTTTATAAGCGAAAAGGTCTTATTTGAATAATGAAGTAGCATGCCACACTTATTTTTTGTAATGAAGCCCGTGGAAATCAAGTTCACCAGAAAATGTAATTTAAGTTAAGTAGCATTTTCAAATAAAGGCCCATGGTCCGATCGCTACAGCTTCGTCCCCACAGAACTTCAATATTTTACCAGAGTGGTCAAATTGTTGGTATCAGAAGAAATTAAGCTACTATGTCCTCATTTACCCTGTTGCTCTTTCACTTGCACAAGTAATAGCTCTAAATCCGTTAACCAGGATCCGTATTATACAAAAAGGTGGTGGTAGTAATTCTGAGGTAATTAACGTGATGAAAGCCTCAATTAAAAGTTCCCGTCCTCTTTCACATGAAATGAGATATGGTGCAATAAAAAAAAGGTTGGCTCTTTGTTGACTTTGCCCTTAGATTCTAACTTAATTCTGTATTTAAGCTGGACGTGTGATTTTTAAACAGAAAATGTCAAAGCTCTCTACCAAAGATTTATTTATGGTGTATTCTAAATACTGTACTTAGCATGACTAAGAACAGACTCCCGACCCATTTTGCATAATTCATCAACCGATTGAATTTCGCATTTTGGAGGAAAAAAATGATTCCAAAATGATCTTCGCATGTCTAGAAAAAAGGTTTGCAACGGTCGCTAAGTATTAAGTGTTCTTCGTTGAAAAAATAATAAAATTTTTTGCACAGTAAATGTGTAACATTTCCTTTGCACTTCCGCATGCGAAGTGCAAAGGAAATGTGGCACATCCGATGCGGATGTGCAAAAATAATGTGCAATTCCGCTGAGGAAAGTGCCAAGCGGAATATTGAAGTTAAGCTATGTCGCGGAATTTGGCACTTACGCATGCACGCGGACATTTGCAATTCCGAAATGGGAAGTGCAACATTATTTTGCACTACGCATGAGGTGATGTGCAACATTTATTTGCACTTCAGCAGCGGAAGGGCAAGCGCCGGTTAGTTACACGTGCATGCGGAAGTGCACGCGTATCTTTGCACTTCCGCATGCAAGCGGCCCTTTGCATTCCGCATGCGGAAAGTGCAAAAGGGAAATGTGCAGATCCGCCGCGGAAGTGCTCCGCGGACCTTTGTACTTCCGCATGCGGAAGTGCAAGCGGATCTTTGCAGTTACCGCATGCGGGAAGTGCAACATAAATTCGGGCGTTGTAAAAATACCTGCCATGGCTGGGCATGCTAATACAATGCCCCACGAGCAAAATATACCAGATATTTATGCTAATGAAAGAGAGATGGACATGGGCACAAATCTTTACCTTAATTGTTAGCACTGTGACAATGAGCTCTTAAAAAAAACCATTTGTTCTTTGGTTTTATTTTTAAGCAAAAGTATTACCATATCTCTCATAATTTTATCGGTCGCGTGAGCGACAGTATTCTCTTAACTCGGGCGATTTTGAGGCCGTTTTTGTTCGAGGATCTCCGTAAATGTCGCTCAATTTCGGCTGGTGAAAATTGTACGTGTGCCAAACTAAGGTCAGATGGGTTTGACCCTAGGACAATGTCGGTTGTTGTATTCTTTAGCTTAACGTTTTTTTAGATAAAAAACGGGTTTTTTGGGTAAAATTGTTTGTTGTTATTTAAATGGAAGTTTGGTTTTGTTACTGGAGTTTTGAAGTATGTCCGAGATCAGCTATCACTGCTTAAAGATGTATATGAAGAAGTGCGCTTTCTAGAGAGACGGATTTTGTTTAAAATGTGTACCTGTATATGTGTAGTGAAAATAAATATTGATGCCAAAAAGGAAAAAATCAGTGAGGTTGATTTCCCCGATCTCCCCCAGGGATTTGCTAACCGTAGGGTAGTTGGGTAAGTGGGTAGTCTCGGTAATAGCGGGTAGTTCGAAGGTCACTCTAACTGCGGACACTCCATATTGCGCCGGGCTATGACATGTCAAGCTAAATAGCGGGGGGTTACACGGAAGAACTTTTTGCCGCAAATAACCAATGATTAATCATTGTTGCAGCGCCGGAACAAAGGAAACGGTTACACAGCGAATTATGCCCTGAAAGTTATTACCTCAATTGCTCTGCTAGCTTGCCCTCTGTCCAATGGGACTCATTAAAACCTAGGCATTGTTGATGGGTTCAAATCCACTTTGGGCTTTGATTTTTTTTTGGGGTTATTTCTTTGTTTAATTGTATTTTTAAAAATTTTGATTGTTTGGGGGTTGTAACAGATTTTTTTTGTTCGCATATGACCATCACAAAGTCATAATATAGGCCTAGGAATAAACAAAAAGAAATTTAACACAACTACAGAAATGAAATTAAATAACAAAGGCATGAAATAAAGAAAAAAGATCAGTACGCAACTTAAAAATAAAAATAAAGAAAAACGAAAAAAATAATAAATATATTTTTTTTTTTTTTTTTTAACAATTTAAAAAATTAAAATCAAATCCATAACACTAGTCTTTAGAATATCATTAAAATAAATCGTTAAAATAAAAAAAAGAAATAAAGTAAAAATACAGATATGGAATAAGGCCTTCCCTAAAAGGAGTAGATACAGTAAAATGAATAACTGGAACCAAATAAATTTTAAAAAATACAGTAAAAATAAAAAATAAAGAAAACGAAAAAATAATAAAAAATAAAAGCCAAAATGTAAGAAAAATACAACTAACGGGGGGATAATAAAAAATATTTTAAAAATTAATAAATCAATAAGCCGTCGACACAAAATATTAAATATAAATATTTAAAAGAAAATAAACTTAAATACTAACACTAAAAAAATAAAGATGCTAAGTAAGTAAAATAACAAAGTAATAAACAACAAATACATTATCAAAATAAAAACCAAAAATTTTGAAATAAATACATAATAGTGAATAAAGTAAATTGTTACAATCAAAATTTGAAATAAACAAATTAAAGAGACTCTAAATGGGAAACTAAAAACTAAATAAATAAGAAATGACCATTTTTTTTTTTTTAATAATTTAAAAACAAAATATTATTGTTAATATAATTCTTTAAAATCTATACATTATAAATCAAAATCAAACATAACAAAGATATAATATAAATAAACAAAAAACAAAGGGATTGTTTCGCGACCCATGAAATTGCATTTATTGAAACCTGGCGTCATTATTCCAAGCAATTGTAAGAACAACTTACAGCTGCAATTCTGGAATCCATTCACCTTACAAACCTCTGCCATGTGTGATATACAGACCAAACTAGGGCCACACCAACAGCTTACAAACAGCACCCAACTGTAGAATTTGCTTACAGCCATTTTTTCAAGTGTCATCTGAATCTGGAACACACCTACCAGCTTTACTGGGTGTAAGTCAGTCAATGGAGATTTCCGGAGTCGACCTGAAGCCACTCACACTACGACTAGCTAGCCACAAGGACCCTCTTTTAATTCACCAGTATTTGGTCCTGCCACACTTAGGTGATCTTTGTCCTGTGACAGCACCTTTTTCACGAGTACAACAATTACTTACTACTGATGTAATGATTGGACGATAGATAGATAGAGGCGTCCATCTTTTCCAGTTAACAGTCACATAAAAACAATTTGCAAGTCGCCCTGAACTGCAGCCACCGGAATTACAATAATCTTGACATCCATTCAAACATTAAACACTTGCAGGAAAGTCTGCTTTTATTCACATACAAAGTCCACCAGCAACCTCAGTTATATCGCTAGTTATCAACAAATGGCCTCCAGAGCGACCGTAAGGTTAGGAACAGAAGCATCATAACCACCGCAACATAAACCCACTGCGACAACGCACAATTTACCCAGACTCCCCCCCCCACCAGTCCCCAACTAGCTAGCAAAACCGGAAACTAGAAAGCGAGAACCGCGAACTTTAGTGTTTTCTTTCGTGATTATTTCCTCTTCCTCCCCTTTTCATTGTTCTTTCTCCTCATCTCTTGATCTGTCTCCATATTCCTCCTCCCTCCTTTTTCTCCACCCCCCCATTTGTTTTTTTTTGTTAAAAACCACTTATTGATTCACTATTACACCTGAACATGAGCGAAAAGTAAAATGAAAGCGACAATCTAAAGTCTCGCTCGCTCAAGGGTGACCCCCTCTTGCGACAAGCTCAATATTGTTGCCCATTCTTCCCAAGTTCAAGCACCATTAACTACCTCCCCATTGATCTGGGTACTTCAAATCGATTTGCAAACGGTTAATTGCTCCAAGTCAAACGAAACAGGTTTCCCAGAAGACAAAAGGTTTGTGGAGGGTTCGTCAACCCGGACGATGAGTCATTTACAACATCTTTTGCATGTACCTGGTGAAATGGCAGCCAGGCACTCACATCCACGTCTCAAGATTGTCTAGGGCCAAGTTAGGAGAAACACAGAGGCCCCTTACTGAAGATTTAGCTCGTGTGACCTATTTAAACAGTCCCTCATTTATAAAAAGTTTCAGTTTTCAATTATAGTTGGCACTTGGATTATGGGCACTGGAGAAATTCGTTGTAAAATGCCAATACATGAAGAAAACAATTGAAAGTGGCTTAGTTGGCCAAAATGTAGTTCTGGGTCATGAGGGCTAGCTTTTTAACATACTTGCATTTCACATTTGTTATTTAGAATTCCACATTGCAAAATAGTATGCATCTAATTGGCATTCAATGAATTGGAGGGTGCAGCAATTTTCATGTATTTGGAGTAGGTTTAATTTTCATCAAAATTTGATGCAGTTTGGTTGGTTTCTGACAAAAGACAATTTTAATGATGGATTCTCTCCATGAGCAACATGTGTTGGACAAACCAGGGTATGAAAATCTTTGGGATTAATGCAATGAACCAGGCGAATCTTCGCAAATTGCGGATTCTCACTGAAAATTTTTACCCTAGGTTAAGAAAAATCAACATTAAATTGAAATTAAGTTTGACTGACTTTTGTTTTGTTTGTTTGTTAGATTTTTGTATTTTAAATTATTAACACTAAACAAATAGATGATAGTAATTAAAATAAAACAAAGTATATCACAAATACAATTATAAAATTAAAAACTCAAAAATTTTGAATAAATCAATATTAATAAAGTAAATCGTTACAATAAAAAGTTGAAATAAACAAATTAAAGATGACCTAATAGGTAAAAATAAACACGAAATAATAACGACATGAACACATATACAATTATGCATAATTAAAAACAAATAACATATGATAAAAATATATATACCTTATAAAATCAAAAATCAAAATAAACAAAGAATATAATTAAATAAACAAAACGAAGGGATTGTTCGCGAATGAAATTGGCATTATTGATAACCCATGGGCTCATATTCCAATCATTGTCAAGAAAGACTTAACAGCTTCAATTCTGGACATCCATTCACCTTACTAAAACTGCATGTGTTGTATATATCCATGACCAAACTAGGGGCCACACCACCAACAGCTACATCAGCACCACTGTAGAATTCGCTTACCAGCACCTTTTTTTCCAAGTGTCATCTGCACTCTGGAACACCCTACCAGCTTTACTGGGTTCAGCTCATCATTGGAGATTTTCCGGAGTCCCCTGAAGCCACTCACACCTCCGCTAGCTGGCCACACGGACCTTCTTTTTTACTTGTCACCATCTTTTGTTCCTGCACACTTTTTTGATCTTTGTTTCCTGGACCAGAGCTTTTTCACCAAGAAAGAGCGAGTACAACAATACCTACTACTGAGTGATGTAATGAGTGGAAGATAATAAGATAGATGCGTCCATCTTATTCCAGTTAAGCAGTCACCTAAAAAAACTTGCAAGTCTCCTGAACATACAGCCACGGAATTACATTAATCTTTGACATCATTCACACAATCTAAACAACTGCAGGAAAACGTCTGCTTCAATTTCAACAACAATTCCTCCCGCCAACTTCATTATAGCTAGTTATCAACATGGCTCAGAGCTACGATAAGTTGCTGAACGAAGCATCACAACCACCGCAACATGAACTGCCACCGGCAACGCACAATTTACCCCAAGCCTCCCCCCCCCAACCAGTCCCCAACTATCCAGCAAAACCTGAAACCGAGAAAGCCGAGAACCGCAAAATTCTAGTGTTTTCTTCTTGCTTCTTTCCTTCCTCTTCCTCCCCTTTTCATTGCTTCTTCTCCTTCTCATCACTTGCTCTGTCCTCCTCTTCTCTTTCCTCGTTTCCCTTCCTTTTTCCACCCCCCCCCCCATTTACGCACTTATTGATATCACCATTACACCTTAAGGCCAGGGAGCGAAAAGTAAAATTGAAAGCGACAATCTAAAGTCTCGCTCGCTCAACGTGTGGCCCCACTCTCGCCAAGCTAAATAGTGGCCCATTCTTCCCAAGTTCAAGCACCATTAACTACCTCCATGAGTTGGGATCAAATCAGATTTGCACACGTAATCTCCCAAGTCAAAGAAACATGGTTTCCCAGAAGACAAAAGGTTTTTGGAGGGTTGTAACCATGACGATGAGTCCATTTACAACATCTTTGCATGTCCTGGTGCATGGCAGCCAGGCACTACACATCCAAACGTTCAAGAGTTTCCTGGGGCCCAGTTCGGAGAAACACAGAGGCCCCTTACTAATGGCATGAAGATTAAGGCTGTGTGACTTATTTAAACATTCCTCATTTATAAAAGTTCAGTTTGCATGTATGAGTTTGGTTCATCATGTGATGATGGGGCCAGCATGGAGAAATTGTGTTGTAAAATGCAATGACGATAAAGAAAACATTGAAAGTGGCTTAGGTTGGCCAAAATTGTCGGTTTCTGATGTCATGAGTATCTTTTTTTAAACATACTGCATTTTCACATTTGTTATTTAGAATGCAACATTTGCAAAATATTGCATAATTTGGCATCAATGAGTGGATTGGATGCAGCAATTTTCATGTATTTGGAGTTAGGTTGACTTTTCGATCAATTTGATGCAAGTTTCTGTTTGGGTTCTGACAAAACTTTTTAATGATGGATTCTCTCGCATTGAGCCCATGTGTTGGACAAAAATTGGTATGAAAATTCTTTTGGATTCCTGCAAATGAACCAAGGAGGAGAATCTTTGCAAATTGTGGATTCTCACTGAAATTTTTTACCACTGGTTAAGAAAATCAACATTAAATTTTGAAAGTAAGGTTGCTGATTTTGTTTGTTTGTTGTTAGATTTTTTGGTATTTTACAATGAAAATAATGTTATTATAGGCTGTGTATATTTTTAGCGCACTAAAGCTACACTACAATATTAAGCAGTTGATTTCAAAATTATTTGCCAGTAAGAATCTATGGGGCAATCTACATGGAGTGCAGATCCAGATCCGATGCGCATCACCTAGATCCAGATCACAGATCCAGATCATGGGAGACCGTTTAAGAACTCTACACAGCGCAGTGAGTGCGAAAGTACAGCGCCCTTTTGAAACGTAAAGTGTACAAATGCTACGCGTAACCTTGGTGATCGAGAAATACTTTACGCGTAACCTAAAAGTATGCGCTTAAAGTGCAGCGACGCTAACCAAGCGCGTACACACCATGTACGCGTTGCAGATCTGGATCAAGTTTGGCCGTTGCCCGTGTAGACATAAACTGGATACGAGATCGGCATCCGATCTGGATCCGATCTGGATCTGCACTGCCGTGTAGATTGCCCCTATATTTTTGCAGTCGATAAATATCATGCCCATGCATATTTGGAAATTTCTTACACTGAATTTCATTTAGCCTGGTTGTACAGGTAAAAGCTATATTTTCATCAACCTCCTTAGGAACCAACTTTCTGGCTTGTTTTGGACTTTTAAGTGAAATTGATTACCTTTTGGAAACATAATCTTCATTCAAGACTTCAGAAGATTTATTTTTAAATTTCTCGAGAAATCATACATCATTATTTGAATGACGTACATTTCTTTCAATACGTCATATTGCTATTATTACACAACAGGGTAACAGATGCACAGAAATAATAGAACCATGTTCTTCAAGTTCTTCATGTTACAAATTAGGGTCTTCAATAACAGAAATACTATCTCAAAAGCTATCAATACCAGATCATATCAGTCACGAAATGAATTGATATCTTGTAAGTATTAAGTTTATAATAAACGACAAAGTGCGATATATTTCACTCAGTGCGGCATACTATTAGATCAATAACATCTACACATATCGTTTCGACTCCTTTTCAAAGATTACAAACAACAAGGCGAACTCGGATTTACGCAATGCGTAAAATATGTCCTCGCCGAATGTCGCGATCACTAACATGTGATAAATGCAACTGCTTTCATGCAGTGAAGGAATTTTGTGTATCCAATGCACCGTTTCAAAAATATACCGATTACTCCAATTTTTGCATATTAATTAGTTCATTTGCATATGTAATTTGCCCCAAAATACGCCCAAAACTTAATCAGGTCGAAAACTCTTCAACCCGCTTCCTTCCACCAAGTTACGTCATTATACGCCTTAGAACTCCAGATAACTTGTATACCAGCCTTGCGAAGTTGCGAGAAAATTTTCTTAAATTATGCAAATTAGATACTTAATTAGCATATTTTATGCCCAAAATCTAATCAGGTCGAGAACTCATCAACCCGCTTGTTTCCACCAAGTTTCCACATCATCGTAGCCCTTATGGAACTCCAGATAAATCGTAATGTTGACATTTTCTGTGCAATATTTACCTATTTCCCCTGACCTTTTCCCCTACCTCCTGACAGACCCAGGGGATGACCTTGGGGGAATGAATTACATGGTTAGTAGGGGGGTTCCCCTCCTACGATATACCCAAGTTTGGCTAATCTAGCTCATCCAGAAAAAAAATATGCCCAAATGTTCCAGGGTTAACATTTTTATCAGGGACATCCAGGGTTAACATTTTTCTCACAGACATACGGACACACGGACGAAGCCCATTTTATAGTCCCGTTCAGCGGGGACAAAAAAGGACAGGATTTCTGGAAAAAATAGATAACCGTACCTGAAAGGTCTAAAACCTTTCTTACAGTATCTCTGATTGGCCAATTACATGATATAACATGATATAACCTCTGAGTAGCCAATCAAAATAGACCTATGATATAAAATTGATTAACCCCCAGAGGTTTACCACCTATAAATACAGTACATGATCATGATAAAATCAATCAAAATAGACCTTTTATATATAAATTGTCTATGCCTCTAGAGCAGGTCATAATGGAAAGTCATGATTTTGATAAAAAAAAAAGTTATTTCTGAAGAACCAGAAAAGTTTGTGTGTATTTTAAAGGGATAAGCAGCGATTTGCTGATCTGAAACATTAAAAAAAATCATCAAACTTCCTATTTTGGTATTTTGTTACTGGCATAGATGTGGTAACATAACCCGCAAGTGGTTGGCTTGAAATAAAAGATAAGGCAGTACTTTTTATCTGATTCTGTAATTTCTATATGTGTGAATCATAATTCCGACTTGAGATCAGAAATGCCTTTGCTTGTGAATATCCCAGATTTATAAGCGTAATATTGTGCACCATGACTTGTACAGTTTGCCTCATACACAAATTTTATTGATCTTTGTTTATTCTGTACTTTTGTAAACCACAATCAGCTGTTTAGTGTAGATTTTGAGTTGTCATCGCTGTATGGGAGACAGTACGACAAATTCCTCAAATACTTCATTTTTTCACTATTTGATGTTTTTGTTCCTACATTAAAGTAATTAAATGGAATTGTACATAGTTATCTTTGAGTTATAAGCTAAAAAAGCTTTTCCACATTTTTTTTTAATTCTCTCACATTATCGCTGCTTATCCCTTTAATTTCTCAAATTTCACAAGTAGTAGATATTCATAAGAATGTCATGCCACAAACATTTACATGTTGAATTTTGCACCCTTAAAAAAGTTGACACTTGCACAATTTTATGTCACAAAAATTGACATAATTGGTCATTCACTAAATTTTTAATGTTTCAAATATTTCTGGTTTTGCAGTACTTAGAGACCAATGGGGGAAATCTTTGGGAACACATTAGTGGGGGACACATAAAAAAACATTTCAGAAAAAAAGGTGGCACACAAAATTTTAAATGAAATAAAAAAAACTTGAGAAATCAGGGAGAATGAAAAGTTTCATCTGAAAATCTGAAATATTGCAAAGTCTTTCTTTTTCCCTCCACATAAATGATGATCAGTCCCTTTCCAAGTAAAAAACTTAAGCCATTTCTTCATGTATTTAACATTAAAAAGTATTGTTTTTTTAAGGTGTTGAATCACAAATAATTGTATTAACATGTCAAAAAGTATAAAAACTCCTTAAATTAAGAATAAACTGAAGTTGTGTCTTGGATGACTATGTCTAGTCTTTCATGTATGATTCCGATACTTCTTATAATGCAGCATTTCACACTTAGCGCAATTTGATTGGAGATGATGATAACTGAGCTAAATTAACTTGCATTTCCGCAGTGCAAATAATACATATGTCCTCATTTCGGATATCCATTACCGACGTTAACTGCCACATTTTCTAGCTCTTTCTGTTAATATCGAAGTAAACAACACAGCTATCTTGAAACGCCATTCTTACAGACTGAATGTGTGGAGGTTGTGTAATATGATTGGTTTGTGTCCTTGAAAAAATTGAAAGGCAATCGCCATACACATACACTGTTACAAATACTGTAACTTTTTATTCATTTCGCCGCAGATAACCCATTCATCATTACTATGAGAAACACAAAGAGAAAATAGTACAAGGGGGTGGCCCAATTTAAATATAACGTTTTCATCTCACCTTGACCCGCCAAACCTCATTTAAGTTTTCGTCGCTGATATTCAAGCCTTTTGATATGAAGCTAAAAATGTGTTTTTTTTTTGTAGCCGCCATGCACCAAAAGTTAGACCAGGTTTAATGTGTTAGACCTGGTCTAAGTCAAAATCAGTTTTGTCGCAAATTGACAGTTCTTTTGTTCATTTCTTCATAAGTAACTAGTCAATTTCAATATTAAATCAAACTTCATAATAAATACAAAATACCCCATGTCCATTCCAGGCCTTGTCTTTTGAGGGGTGGGAGTGCGATAGCACACCATCACACACCTAAAATGGTCTTGAGGTGTGCGATTTCAGCACACCTAATCTGGTAAAATAATACAACAATTTGATACAAATGTCACACACTACAGCACAACCTGACTCACTTCAGAAGTGTCTTTTTTTTAGGGCACAGTAGGCATTTTTAAAGACAGGCCTGCATGTCAATGTAAAAGGGAACATGTCTTTTCCCATGGACTAAATACACTATACCAGTTCTAGTTTAGACCGTCTAACTATTTTGTGCATACGGACCTGAAAAATTAATATTGGTAGTATTAAAATGGAGACATCCTTTAACCCTAAGACTTCACAAGGTGAATGAGAAAGTAGTAGCTTTCTTAATTGAATCAAATACTACCACTACTGGTAAAATCTGAGTTTCTTGGGGATGAGGCTATTAGCAATCCGTCCATGGACCTTTAAAGAACTGCAACATAATTCTGAACCATTTTTAAAAAAAATTGCAATAATTTCTATGCAAATAAAAAAGAGAAAAGTTTGGTCTCTGGTAGTCTTTGTCAAAGTTTTAATCGCAGTTTTCTTCCTTCCCTCTTCCTTCCCCATTTCCCTCCAAATTCTTTTCTTGATCACTACAGGATACTTGAAAATACAATATGGTATCTTATAATCATATTGCTAGTTGGTGAAAGTGGCCAAATGGCGTAAAACTGATCACAAAAACAAATCACACGGCAAGTCAAAACTGTTAGGATTAGCGGGAATAATATCAACAACCTTAAAGTCCCAGACTTATGTGCTTTAGAACTGGGTACTAGTTATGAATTATACAATAACTTCCCTCATATTTTAATCACATATATTTAGAGTGAATTATGATACGCATCGTCTGCTACATAACATGTTGCCTAAAGTGGGTGGGGGGTGGGTTTGAAGGACCAACATACAAACTTGGGTCACCTACTAATATGAATCTTATTTGAAATCATGGCAAAATCCAGCAATGTTTATTATTCATAGTGGTCATGCCGATGCGCCGCTTGCAGGATTGAGTCTATTATATCAAGCGGTTCAAGCGGCGCTATCGCTTGACCTACGTCATCGCGCGGCACCGCTCTAAGTTGAACTCAAGTCAACACAATGCGATTTGCCGCTTCGGGAAAAGCGGCAGCCCATCGGCAGGGAGATTGGCTTTATTGGCTTGACGCTTTGGCGCTTGTCACCGTAGCGATTCTGACATGATTGCGTAGTGACGTAATTCATCATCAGAGCGGCAAAGCGGTAAGCGGATTCACACTATTTAATTTACCTTAAGGTTTGATCATCGGCTATGGCTTCGTGCCAGTCTTGTTGAAATTCTCCAGAAATGTTGGTATTGGTGAAAAAACATATGTGACCAAATTTAATTTTTTCCAAAAGGGGTGTTTTGGAGATATGTCCCCTAATGCATTTTCACATTCCTCATAGACTTTGTACATGGACTGATTTTGGCAGTATAGAAAATGGACCAAAAGGGGCAATTTTGTGAAAAACTACACATTTTATTTCATTTCTTTCTCAAGTAACTGATGAGTTATAAATATTGGTGTTTTTTTTTATGGTTAAAGAAGATTCAAAATCCATAGATATTTTATTTTTCTGTATATCATCAAAAACAAAGAGCAGTGGTCGCAACAAACCCTTTTTTGCCGCTTATTTCTAGCATCCTGAATTTTCCACTTTTCAGAATTTTTCCTAGAAGGAACTACAACTCCCTTTGGTGATGAAAGGTTTCATATGAAAGGAAATCAAATTAGAAAATTCTCACGTTAATTTTGCAGATTTGAGTGTTATCTATTTGAAATTTAGGCAGGTGTTTTTAATTTTCCCTAAATTATTTTTCCCTAAAATCATTGTCCATCAAAATTAAACACTTGATTTAAAAAAGCCAATGTGAGAATTTAGGTATTTTGTTTATACACATATCCCTGGAGTTTCATTTAACAGCACCTTCCATTTAGGCTGGGAAAATTGATGTATTAAAAATTGGGAATTTTTAAAAAATAATAAACACTATAACAAATCGGCACTAGCAATCGAAACTGCAAAAATATGTGGAGGAAAGTTCAATCCTCACCATAGTACAGTTTGGACTAAATTGATTTAGAGGATTTGATTTTATGGTCATTTTTTCTCTAAGACCTTTTTATCCGATGATCCTACCTTTAAGTGTCAAATTTTATCCTTATTAGAATGACGTCTAGTGTACGAAATTAAGAAATGCATCAAACACGCACACTTGCACATCACACCCACACACCACACCATGGCATGCACACATACACACGCACCTTTATAAGGTTGGCTTTTTGTTCAGTAGCACACATAGGGCAGTTGCCACCCCAAGAGCTTTGACTGGGAAGGAAAAAAAAAAAAATGCTGAAAATCATGCTAAATCAGCCCTTTTTTGCCTGCTCCAGGGAAATTTTCACCTCCGTCCATGAAAATCTGGCAACTGGGAAATTGCCCCCTCTGACAAGTGATCCCTGTTTTGCCCTGCGTTTGGTCTTATCACTCGTTGATAATTTTGTCTGTGATTTTTGATTTAGGAAATCACTGATAGTACTTTGAGAGTCGTGGGACAAGTGCAATGCAGTTACGGTACGTGATATAGTACACAAAATCACACGTCTGCAAAACGTGGCGTTAGGAATTAGTTGGACCAGAATGATGATATCAACAAATAAAATTCCAGATTTGTGTTTTAAGATAATTAGGTATCTAGCATATGCTTAGGCAGCACATCCCTCATTTTTAATCATGTTTATTTAACTAATTCTTATACCATTCATGTGATACAGACATGCTTTTTTTATTTATTCTTGACTCTCTAAAATACCGCCAAATATGAGCTTGTTTTGTAAGATCTATTTCAAATCTTGCAAAATACACGCAAACTTAAATCTACAGAGTGATTTTCAATTGGGTGCTATTATATGAATTATGCAATAACTTCTCATATTTAATTCCCTTTATTAGTGCTAATTCTGATAATCGCTTATATTGCATGCTAGAGAGAGGTTACAGACGGATTTCTAATTTGGAAATTTCAAATTATCACTGAACTTTTGTGAGATCTAAAATGATATAATAGTGTGACACACTGAATAGTATTTCTTCATATCAAAATTGCTCAGTGTTAAAATATTTAATTCTTTTTATTAAAAACAAATTAAATTAATACCAAAATATGATTATCAAGTTGTTGTTTAGTATTTTATTGTTTTATCACACTTTTGTACTTTCCTTTAAATTGCATTGTGCTTAAAGGATCACTCAGAGATTTCCCAAGGAGTTGCCCTCAATTTTCAAACAAAGCATGTTGTTTGCATATACCTACTGCTTCTCCATAAACTGTGTCAAAATGCTAAGCTCAACTCGGAAGGGGAAGACCTTCCTGTAGAAAATCACAATGGATTCAGAATTGTTGTGTATTTTGTGTGGCACGCGCATTTTCTTGCAAACGCTTGACTTCGGGTACCAGGCCCAAACCAGGATTTTTTTAGGGTGGGGGAACATTTTTTTTAAAATGTGACTTGCCCCAAATTTGTCAAATTTAGCAAAATTGACTCTTTTTACTCGACATTTTAACCCTTTTTGTGCAAAAACGCACAACAATGTTTTGGCTTGCTCACTCACAAAATCTAATTTTGGGGCCTTTTGAGCTCTTATTGGTTTTTTTTTTTTTAATTTGCGGGTGGCATCTACCCCTCCCTATCCTCCCCCTGACCCCCGGTTACGGGCCTGCTTGGGTATATTTACATGCCTATATTCCTGCCTATTTGGTGATCTCAAGTAGTAGAAAGTTCTGTTTGTTGTGTTTGGTTAAATACAGCAAAGGGTTAATTAGGTAATGATTATTTGCTGGTGCACTGTCAGGCCCGTACCCCCAAATTCCACAAAAGGGGAAAAGGTCCACTTTTTGTGAATTTTTGTCATAAAAGGTCCCAAAATTTAGAGAAATTACAAAAATGTCCACTTTTTGTTGATGAGCTGTTCAAAAGTCCAAAAAGGACCATTTGAGGGGGGCTAGGTCCACTTTGACCAGAAAGGTCCACTTTTACCAAAAAGTCCACTTTTGCGAAGTCCCCGCACCCCCCCCAAAAAAAAATAAATCCTGCCGTACGGCCCTGGGCACGTGTTGTGATTGATCGAGTAGTCTCTGATGTCACATGTTGGCGGTAACCATGCCCATAGGAGTCCTTGCCCCTTCATTTGATGTAATTGCTCAAGATGTCAGCAGGATCACTGAAGTTTGGTTTGGGTAGGGGACATTCCTCAAGCTGGAAGTAGGACCATATCTATACCATATTTTCAAAAAAGGGACAAATTTTGAACTTTTTAGAAAATTTCGAAAATTGGCTTCAGTTGAGGAAATTGGACTAACTTCCAACAATATTTGAACATTTAGGCTACTGATTACACACCATTTACGTAATCCTGTACGGCTGGGACACAGCGCCACCTTCCGTATCCGCATCGCTGATTGGCCGGCTATTCTTAGACAGCTCTACGTCATGGAATCCCTAGCATTCAGACGCTGTGTTAAAGGCTCTGCTATTAGCTGAACAAGGAATGAAAAAAACGGTTTCGCGGTAACCGTGGATATCGCGAAACGACGACTCAGGTGGTCGATCTGATGTTTGAAATGGGTTCCTGACAAAAAAGACCAATAAGCTCACTAGTTTTTCGTAAGCATGGCGTGTGGCATGACTTGACAGCAGCAATAATTGAACCAGCTAATAAGGTAAGATTTCGCACATATTTTTCTTCTTTTTCCAAATATACACCTAATTATAACTAGTCGCTACTAGACAATTTTGTTAGGAATATTTTGGTGCGTACATCGTTACGATAGCAAGTATTTTGCGGGCAATATCCGTTTACAAAAACTCCCAATCAACGCTCCATTTTTGGGGGAAAACCATGCTCCGAATATGTTAAGTTGTTGTGTACGTGTCAGCCACTTGGGTGAAGCACTTTTCATATAGAAGTCCATTGATGCAAAAGAGTATTACAATGATTCGCCATGCGCTGTATGGGGCGTTGTGCAGTAGCGCTTGACGGAATGAATAGCAATACCTCATTTGCATCAATGGTACTTCTATATGAAACGTCTTACGCCACTGGGGCATGTTACCGTCGAAAACTTGTGAACTCCCTATCGCAGTGAGATGGCCAAGGGGTTCTCTGGCTCAAATTACTTTCTGACTGTAATTTAACAATGGGCGGCGCTGTGTGCCCAGAAACACGTAAATGGTGTGATTAAGAGATTGTTCCAAGTTTCTCAACAAATTTATGAAAATTTTGAAAAACGACCAATTGCTATACCAAATTTGCGATGATGAAAAATTGGGCATTGATATGGTACCCAAAGGCTGAAAATGAGACCCTTGTTTGCGACACGTCCTGTATGTGCATTTGTGTGAGTAACCCCCCCCTCCCTCGGGCTCCGGCCGCTAGACAGAAAGATGGATAGCAATCCCACAAATCTTAAATCTTATTGTGTGGTCTGTGATGAGCAGTGTATTCTTAACCAAACCTCACTCCAAGTACTAAGTTTGCTACCAAAATTATATTTATTGTCTGACTATGAATGATATAATCGCTTTGTCGGCATACCCAGGCATTGGCACCTTATTCTGCTGTTATCGGTGGTACTCCAAAATGCCAGATCTAAAAGTCTACTCATAAATACTGAATTACACAGGCGCAATTATCCTAAATGGAAGTTCTGAACGTGTTGGGTTTATTCAAGAAGAATCACACGATACACTCTGTCGTTGGTTCCCTCAGGGCCTAACAAAGTGTCCTTATTTCTGAACATTTGATGCCCGTGTTCTCTCTCAAGTAAGAAATTCGTGATGAATACTTAATTGAGGACAAACCATGGCGACTGTTATTTATATTCTATTTCTTGATATAGAAAAAAATGAGACAAATCAATGGCCATTGATTTTGTCACATTTTGGTAAGTAGTTGTTCTAGATGTTGACGCTAGCCTAGTTTGGAATACCGGATTGCTTTTGTTTTCATTTCCCTTTTATTGATTGGATGCATAGCTGTAGGATGCGGGGTTAAAGAGTCTTGTCTATCGGAACTCGTTGCCCTGTTTGATCGCAATAAAATTAGATTTTCCCTCCCTTTTATTTATTATGGCAAATATTCGCTAGACTCCTGAGTGGTCTCCTAATCTACCAATAAGATTACACAGCAATAGTCTTCCCTATGATCATGTTGCTATGATCATTGTTGCCAACCACACCCTTTATTTGCCAAATGGCGTCTTTTGAACATCACAATGTACTCTCCGAGTGATATTTTAGACAGGTGTCACGGGTAGCATGTAGACATGCCTGGAAAAAGAGGGGAAATTTGGGAATGACATTCCTGGCAAATTTTGGTACTTGGGAGGGAAATTTTTGTCCTTTATAAATAATACATAAAAATTGAAGGTAAAAATTGAAATCTTGGAGGGAATTTTTTTAATCTAGGAGGGAAACTTGGATTTTAGTCCTGGGAAATTTAGCATTTTTTCCAGCCCTACATGTAGATTTCACATACGAAATGGATATGGGTCTATGGCTGGCACTTCCAAACCCAGGGGCATTTGGTGACACCGAATGTACAAAAAATAGAAGTCTTTGGGTGAGAGAGAGGGCCAAATTCCTGCTAATATGTCTGCTAAAATGTTTAAAAGATAGAGGTCTTTGAGTGAAAATTTTCAAAATTTTCCAACAACAATAAAAAAGGTCTTTGGGTGAACATGCTCAAAATGGGGGGGGGGGGGTCTTAACAGCCTTAGATAACCATCACCTCCAAAATCGGAGTGCCTCCCTGTCATCTAAAGCTCAGATCTAAAGCTTCTCTTATGATAGCTTATGATGATATGATGATTTATTTTTTCAATGTTATTGAGGTTGTCTTTGTTTAACAAAGAACCTAGCAGCATCTATATCTATGTGAAAGGCATGCACAAATGTTAATTAAAAAACAAATGAGCTGTTTCATGGAACAAATTTAGTAAAAGAGGAGCATAGCAACACAAGAACCTGTTACACTTCCAGATGTATTCTGAAGCCATTCTCTAGCTACTTTCATAAAGCCTCAACCACATCGACAAATTTTTGCTCCTCTAAATATCGACCCCATGCTTTTAGAATTTTCCCAAACTAACCCAAATAGGTGGTGCCTAGTATGCTTCAGATGCATAAGTACTTCTAATTCCTCTGAATGTTTAAAAATTGTTTTAACAATAACAAAATACACTTTTGTTAGTTTATATACCTCATCAAATTTATAACATTTCCTGCTTCACGAAATAGGGTTACAAGCACTCTACTCTCCCCCATCGAGTCGAAATAAAACATCTGTGATTTTGATAGTCACAGAATAAGCACTTCTCTATACCCATCCAATCTCAGGAACTCTCGATACCTCAATAGATAGCTCTCCTTACAGAGATACATACAACATTGAGACTCGGATATCTTTTTTCGAGCAGGCATTGATTTCCGGATGATAGCTGTGAGTTTTCACCGCATTACACCACTTCAATGCGACATTATACGCTACTTTTTGCGGCATGATCTGATACACGATACCGTCTCTCAATTAACAGGAAAAAAATAATCTTTGCATTGTTTTGCCAAAGAAAAAAAGTAAGTGGTTTGATTTTTCAACTTGCACTAGCGCTGTCATCAAAGTTACATTTTATCCAAATAGATTCTGCGTGGTATTAACGCTCGGACTTGCGCTAAGTGCACAATGCAGCATATGGTTTTGACAATGACGAACGGCTTTCGATCTGGTTCTAATGCCAATTCATTTCTCATTTCTTTTTACCCATGCCGCAAGCACTCTCTTAGCTTCGCACAATCAAAAACGCTACCACTAAAGAAAACACAGCGAAGGAAATACCAAGTATTATGTTGCATTTTTCCCAAGCACTCCAAAAAAATAAAGTACCATTATTTCGTATCTCCTCCACTTAAGTATTGAATGACATATTTTAACTCATACATATTATGTGTGCATTCGGCCCGGGACGCTTTTGTCCAATTTCCAAATCGCCTTAAGCAAACACTGTTAGACGGAAAAGAAACTTGATACTCGGGGCTGAAGTTCTTGGGAATGTTATCTCCCATATAAGAAAACACAATTTCCATTTTAGGCGGTTATTTCCAGAACAAAATCAGCGTCAAATTTGAAGTGGTAATTTAATGAAGTGGTTAATACGTTTATTTAAATAAGTAACACTATTTGATATAGAAGGGGGGAAATTACACCAAACTCATCTTGATCCAAAACAATACTCTCTTTCCCCAGTTTAAAAACAAGCCTTTCCCAAAACAAGATTTCCAGTATAATTAGAATAACCCATCTATATACATGTTGAAAGAGTTAAATTCTGTCTGCGGTGTAGGAAATTTGTGACAGAAGTGTAACTCGGAGAAAATTCTGGACTTTATTTGACTGATTGCCTGGTTACAATATTTCTGTTTAGCAGGAATATTCTTCCTCCTGAGAGATTTGAGGCTACTCCGGTTTACTTGTAGGTTTAGAAGTAGACCAAAAATATGACCAATTCAGTGGAAAGCTACAATGATTATTCAGGGATGTAAGTGGGCCTATCATTGAATTCCTGCAAATTGATCCAGCCCTTGCCCCAGCGGCCAAATGTTTGCACGCGACGTTAAACTTTTATGTGGGAATCGTCCAAACAAAAGGCTACAGAAGCAGTTAAAGGGGTATATTCCCCTACCAAAAAATGTGGGTATACTTTTTATGCTGAAATAACATCACTAACGTCCATAAATGTAAAAAAAAAATCCAGATTTTTTTTAATTATGGCCAAATTTCCAGAATTTCAGGAAGCCTTACATTCCTGATTATTAACAAGAATCCAGCATGGAAATGTGCCGAGGCTTCATCAAGCAGCAGATTGACATAGCTGATGATTAAAAGGTAAAACCGGGACTGAGCAAAGATTTTAAAATTATTTTTCTTGAAGTTGGAGCCATTTAACCACAACATTTTAAAAACTTTTGATTTTTTTAAAATGATATAAAAGAGTAAGAAAACTGATACCAAAAGTTCCTCTAATTCACCCTACCTCAAGTAATTAACACTTCATTAGCTTTGGGGTATATGAGGGAGGCTCATATTTTGAGCCCAATTAAGTTTTGATATCAACCCAAAAAAGTTCTCAAAAGTTTTGAATTCTGTGACATACGGCAGCCATTAGCATTGATTTGCACACATGGACACCATTTCCATTGCACAGTGTAGTGCACCCCTTAGAATGCAAGCAATAGAGCAAGATGCAAAAGCATTTTGGGTATCGCACTGAAGCTATGTGTTTGAATTCATCAAAATGCATTAATGTGTAGTTGGGGAGTCTTTGATTTGCAACTTGATGCTCATGGCTGCCACTTGAAGTCTATTACTAAGAATATTCAGAATATTTCCTTGAAAGGTTCTGACATTGAGGGAGCTATGTATTTTTCACCCCATGCATAAATACAATTAATTAGAGAGCACATGTGGCGCAGCTAGTGGATAAGCGCAGGACTCCTGATTATAAAACCATTGTAAATTGTAAGTTCGAGCCCCGCTGTAGTCAACGTGTTTGTGTCCCTGGGCAAGATACTTAATCTTAACCCAAGCGAAATCTGGGGAGCTGTTATGGGGAATATTACAATCTAAGTGCTGATAGGGATGTGCGCTTGGCCAGCTGCCGGCCCAGATGAAGCGAAATGATTGTGACGATTTCCTGAAGGCAGTGTAATAATAATAGGCAACAGCGCTTTGAATCCTTCGGAAAAGGCGCTTTACAAATGTCTCTTCTTCAGATGTGACCAGTCAGGACATAACCTGCAGAGACACAATTTATACACAATACATTGGTACAGGATGTTTCTAGATGTTTTACCTTATCATGTGATACTGGTATTCTTTTTCCATCGGATAAGTGGATGATACCGATATCGTTTCTCAAGTCCATCTTGCAGCCGACGAGGACGATGGGACAGTTAGGACAGTACTTTCTGATTTCTGGATACGGGACCAAGGGAGGAAAGAGAGAAAAGAAAAGAGAGGAAAGAGAGAAGGGCAGGCAGAAAAAAGGGGGCAAAAATCAGAAAACATCAATTATGAGTACTACAATGTGAGTCAAAAAAAAGTTATTACACTTCTTGATAAGCTGTGATATTCCATGGACTATATTTTCATGAATGGTGTAAATGATAGAGTACAGTCTGCATTCTTTTGCTAACAAGTTATGGGGAATTATGGTTGAATGGATGGACTGAACAGGTTGTGGGACAATGACTGAAACAGTCAAGTTTGTGATTGAGCAAATTACACCAATGAACCACCTGGTTCGATTCATGTGATTTTCATCTCTATTACTACCTATGGCTTATAACCTAACCGCAATATTATGAAGAAGCAGAGTTTCAAACCTGGTATTTCAGGCAACCATTTCTACAGTGCAAGTACATGGGCATAAGCCTCAGCTGCGATAAGTTTATTTTCGTGATTTAGGCCTAGATCTGGCCCTGGATCAACTGCGAGTCAGTCTAGACAGATTCTCAAAACTTTATAATGATAACATGAAATGCTTTTTTGCATGATATGCAGAAAATTGGATTCACTCTGACAAAAAATCTATGAAACATCCAAGATTTTGTCAGAGCTTATCCAATATTCTGTGTATCATCTTCAAGCCATCTAAAATATTTCAAAATCTGTGCCAAATTGTGGGGAAAAATTGAGTAGGTGGGTTTTTAGGGAAGTTGGATAATCAAACAATTTCTTTTTTAAAGCCTATAACACCAGAATATATATAGGTCACAAAATACAATCGCAAAGGTTAAAAAACACATTAGCATTTTCAAAACAAACCAATTCAATTACCTTTACCATAATACGAAGCTTGGAAGGAATGAATTCCCAATTTGGTTCATAGGACAAAATCTGACAGTTTAGCTGAAAACAACACACATTTTGAACAGAAATTACGAGTTCAATTGCAGCGAGGAGCTACTGCTTGAAATGTCAATATGTATGATAATAACAAGCATTAAAGCGTAAATATTTGCCAGGTGGGTTCCACAGACGCTGCACTCTAGGTTTCATGTGGGACATAATCTCATTATAACGCAGCAAAGTAGTCTTGATAGCTCTTGAGCAGTTGTTTACCTGCACGCATCACTCGCAGTAGACACGTGCACTCACAGCTGCGTGCCCAGAGCTAAGCCCGTGTTGATATTGAACATACAAAATTTGAGGCGATGTGGTATTTAAAGGAGAATAGACACCATTTTGAAGACAAATATTGGTATTAAAATATGGATTGTACAAAGTTTTTATTGGTACCCAAGGCATTGAGTTTTTTTTTTTTTTTTTCACAAACATGGTGTGGTTGTGTGGTTGTTTTTTAAAGTGACTGACTCAACTTTTTCTAAGACTATAATATTTGACTAGATTTGGTAAAAATATCATTTTTTATAATTAAATTGCTTGTCCTGATTTACCCGTAGTATCATTTCTGATATCAGATAAAAGACCATCTTTTCCTCATTGTTGTCCTGAAATTTCAGCTTCCAAATCCATTTCTTCCTAAGATATAGCTAATAAACAACTGCCGTTTTAAATGTTTTGTTACCATCAATATTATTAGCACAGCAAGAATAGGGTGTTGCAATGTGCATTATCACTTCTACTATCAACCGCAAGTTTGTTATCCCACACCCTCACTGGTAATTATCCATCCAGGCTCTCATATCAAGTGGAGAATATAATACACATAATCGGAACAAGTCACTCTTTAAATCAGAGATCCCGGTCATCATTAGCCCTTTGGCGTTACCCAAGTGGGGAAGCTGCCCACCATGGGAATCTTGCCAGATCAGAGAAAATTTGTTTTAATTATTTATCTGCAGACATCATAATCTTTTATCTTTGCTTGGTGATCAAATCCAATTTCAATCCAATTTCACTTTTTTTTAAAAAAAAAAAAAAAAGTGTTTAGTTTTTTTTAATGTTTTATTTTTTTTATGTTTTTCATTTAAATTATATATATAGTATTACCAATTATAATGAAGTAACATGAACCAATGACACACAACAAATTGATATCAAACATAGTAGCATCACCTCTTATACAGGACCATTCGCATCATTAGTGGCATTACTTAACACCGATCCCACCTCAGGGAAAATACAAAACATCTTTTTACCCAAATCAGCAAAGATGGAACAGGAAGCAAGGTATGGAAGAATTGATTTAAATAAACAGGTCAAGACATTTCCCATTTGCACTAGATTTACATTGCTATAACGCAAAGGGTATGCACTAGGGAAATATGTGAATTTAATAGGATTAACAATGATGATACTTCTTGTTAAATATTAAATTTAGTTGAAAATCTGCTCTCTGGTATAGATCTGGTCCCTTTTTCAGCAAAAAGTGAAGAATCCCCCCTACCCCTCCGCGTTACTTGTGCTCTGCATTAGGCAAAATATACCCTATAAGAACTGGCTGTTGTAACGGCAGGGTTTCTGTGATCATGCATCACTATAATTAAGTCATTAATCAATGCCATGCACTTATGCTACCAACTACGTATGTTGACAGATGAAATATACGCAAATACAACATACGAAAATCTGAATGCAGTCATTTAATCATCGGTGTTGTTTATTTTTTCAATAAGGACATTGAACCAACCCCATAATGCTTTGCCCTGTACCGAAACTATACTGCCTTGTTACTTTTATTTAAGTATGGGCTGTATGGGGGAGTGCAGTGAGTGCATAGGCAGTAAAACAACAAGAACGTCAATGCAGAAATCATCTCATAATCACTATGGCTGGTATGGTAGCTGAAAAGGAGTTTAACTCTACTAGACCTGGGTTTAAACCAAAGTTAATGTCCTACATGATTGGACCCTTTTTTCCTTCCCCATCTCTAAAAAGATGGCAGTAACGTGAGAAAAGTCTCATGGATTGGCCAATAACCTATCCATGAGGAATTTTCTCACCAGTTTACATTTTAAAACTTTCACGTATTTTGTAAGAAACAAGGTCCACCTGTAGGACTAACCCAGGGGGGGGGGGGGGGGGGAGGGGGGGGGGGGGGGGGGGGGGTTTAAACCCATTCTAAAGATTAACTCCCTTTCATATCCCATCCGAAAGCTTTGAGATACAATAAATCTACCAAGACATGTACACCTATTATTGAGCTATGCATGTATACCCCATAAACCTAGAAGTACAAGTAATCAATAAACTCCACACAAGTCTCACAATTAATTCCTGGTATTCAACTTATACGACCAGTATTTTGTGTATCATTGTAAGAGATTTGTTTTGTTTCGTGCATCATGCGCCTGCTTAATCGCGCGCAATTTCATGATATTAGACTGCGCCTAAGCGCGTTTGGTATAAGGCGCGATAATGCTACGCAGCGCATCGATTAATTTACGTTGTACTTCTAGGTTTACAGTAGAAAAAAAACATGCTGAAATTTTTCCAAATAACATTTTTTGAGGATATCTAGTAAACCCGGCTAAAAAAAAGGCGCTTGATCCCACTGCACCTTAAATTGCAGTGCTTGTGGGATGATTTTAAGAACTTATCTTGGCTTGCTATGATAGGGTACTCAAGAAAGGTTAATAATTGATCATTTCATCTACATGGAGTAATGACTAGCTTACATTTTAATGGAGAGCGTAGCATGTTTATTGTTAGTTCATATTGGGACTGACCAGTATGAAAGACTACCGCGTTGAATGCACTTTTACACAAATGGCCACTGAGATGGCAGACCTCCACTCTTAATTTTATTGGGCAACATGATCTGCATTAACGCATTTACACTAGATCAGCGTCAACTTGAAATTGATGGATCGTCATTGGTTTCACTTTTGAATCCGGAAATTTCCGGAACAGTTACATCTCTGTAAAAGAAAAATAAAGGTCTACTTAGAACTTTTAATCCTCTAGTTGTAACCCTCACCCCAAAATAACTCCTTGGAACCTTTTTTGTTTCATGAAGAATCCATGTGAGTCTTATTCTAAAACAAACTTGTTGGATCTTCAAAATACAATGTTGAGCTATCTGAAAACCTGTCGGATTGTCCAGATTTGAACGGCCAGGTTTCAAAACTGCCTACCAACTGGCTTCATGTCTTTTGAGCCACCTGGAACAAACAGTGGGCAGCAAATCGGAATGTGCATGTTTCAATCCATATAATTAATCCACCATTACAAAGTTTGTACACCATTCCATTGTACAAGATTTCTAGTTAGACTGAATTTCAAGCATGGCTTAAATGTCTGTAGATGTTGGAAGCCCACCCTAAAGCAATTCTAAACACTGATCCAAACCTGAATTAACACGAACGCAATTGGAAGCAGCAAAGACAACAATGTTTTAATATAGAAACACTAACCAGGCACTATTACACACCTTCTAAGGCCTTCAGTTAAATGTCAACTGTTTCTCCCACAATCAATTAAGTCTGCACCTTTCTTATCCGGGTTCGTTATCATGAAAAATACGATTTTCAGCTTTTTTCCCAAACGCCTCAGGCATACAGGCAAACCAACAACAAAATACCGTAAAATTGTCATTTTAGTCATCAGTATTACATCCCTGAGAAACTTACGTTGTCCCTCAGCTGAGCTTTCAACACCAACCGTCTGACTTTTAGCAATCATTCATCATCGCTTGGCGCGTCAAATTTTCCCAATAAAAAAGCAACACAGCAAATCATCTACAGAGCCGTCTCCGATATCATCACGCCAATCTTACTTTTTGTACTACATTTTAAAGTTTTTCCTTGTATTATTTACTAACATTTCTTCACATAAATTATCGGTCGGACTTCTGCACAACGGGAATGAATTATAGAGTTCCTCTTGGGAGTTGGGTTGGAATTTCGTGATGGAATTGATCAAGCTCAAACAATTTCACTTTTGTGTTTTTAATATGGCAGATGAGGTGTCTGAGGAGGCCAACCGGTTTCAGGAGAGTGAGTAAAACCTCAGTCCAACAACAGCTCATCCAAGTGGGTGGTCCTTTGGAGCATTAAGAAGTTAAGAGACCTTTTTTCATTGTACCCCTCGGATATATAAGAGGTCCTACTCTCTTCTTCCTTCTTCTCCTCTCTCTCCTCCCCACATCTCCTCTCTCCCTCTCCCTCCCCCTCTCTCCCATTCTCCCCCTCTCTTCCTTCCCCCTATCCCCTTCCTTCCTTCCCCTGCCCTGCTTATTTGGGATTAGAACGTATTAGGCATCAAACTATAATACTGTTATTGGCATGCATAGTCAATAGAGTGCAGAGAGGAGGAAAAAATGAGATTAGAGAATGGCAGATAAACCAGGACAGAAGGAGAGTTCTACTCAGGGGCCAAGAGGGCAAGCCTCCCCCTCCCCTGCAAAAATGGAGAGGTATTCATGCTAATCCGTCCTTGTTGCACCCCTTTTGCCCTGCAATGACATTTTGGCCTGTGACATTTTTAGATTGACTTTTCCCCCCGGCCCCTCAGAACAACTTGGCTAGCTATGTTCTTGTTTCCACTTCATACCACATTTAGAACCCCATTTATATCCTTCACCTTTTCACACGTTTGAAGTCCCTTTTAACAGTTTATGACGCTGATTAGACAAAACTGGAACACACATGAAATAAGAGCAATTCAGCTATGATTTTACAATATGCTCATCCACCAACGACTGGTTCATTAAGTTGTAACTTGTACATACATTGACATGACTTACCTTTTGTGTAATCTGGGTATCATATACCATAACCAAAAAGCCAGGGGTTTAAATTTTCCTAAGACATTGGTGAATTAAGGCTACTGAACTGTGCCAAGGAATGAGGTTTGTACTGCTCATAGTGAATTTGGATTGTTCATTTCACCAGGTACATCCTGTGCCAATTTTACAAAATTCTATTGTGAGCAAACAGGATTTTCCACTTAAATGTGTAGTTTACACAGATCTCTATGTGGATTGGACAATAGAGGGCAGTATAACATGAAATAATTTGGATTCACAGGTGTGACTTCTTATTAGGATTATTTATTTCACCAGTTACATCTTGTACAAATTTGATTGTGGGCAAATAGGATTTTTTCTCTAAAAGGTGTAGTTTACACTAATCTCTATTCATGACCTTGGTAGGCCTCATCATTAAGAAGTTCACAATAGATTTATATCATTTGTCAGAAAATGTATCATTTCTGCTTAAAGCCGCTATCAGTCATTTTTTTTTTTCAAATTCAAAATGCCCATTTTGTCTCTAACTTGCTAGTGTTAGGTCGTATCAACACCTTATATTACTTTTCTTTGCGAAAAACAGACACTTAGGCTTTTAAAGCAGTTTTGAAGATGCCATTTACAACTATTTTAGGGCCTTAAAAAAGTTGGATCCCGACTTTTATTAGTAAACAAAGCACAAAAACCTTGAAAAATACGGCCTGTTAAAGTCTGACTCAGAGATTTTTGAAATATAAATTTTTGTGTATTTATTGAAAATAGTCAACTAGAACTAAAGATAGTCACCTAAAATGCCCAATTCCAAAGTTTGAGGTGTATCGGATGTTTCGTTTGCATGCAGTAAACATTATGTGTATGACAGTGCCCATAGGATATACTGTGTATACTAATTTCCGGATCCTTGGAATTTATAACAAAGTTGCGATTTTCTATATGAAGGACTTCGATTTGAGCTTAGCTATTTCATCACAGGTTTAGTATATGGACAAGCATTATGCATACATGCCAAAAAAAAACACAATTTGTTTGAAAATTGAGGGCGCCCTCCTCGGAATATCTGAGTCAGCCTCAAGCTAGCCACTTACAGGGGTTCGTCTTGGTACAACAATTTCCAATACAAACAGTGTAAAAAATGAACTTTGATGAAAAATAGGGGGCACGATTTGTTTACACTGTGAAGAAATCGCTGATAGTGGCTTTAAAGGTGATGGGTAACCCAATCGATAATCTTGCCCCCTCCCCCCCCCCCCACTTACTCCATCAAAATTGAGGTTTTGGTATTAGAAGTATGAATGTTCATATTTTTCTTACTACCCCAGTAAAATAAAAGGCCCAGGAAATTTCCTTTTGATTGTAATGAACAAAAATGTCTCCAAATGTGATCGACACACACTCTCCTATGGGCCAATTTTATACGCATTGTTGCTTCTACTATCTAAATGGCTGGACTGATGAAACTTAAAATATGTAATCAGATAATTTAGTTTGCCGATATGCTTCCATGTTATGGAAAAAACCATTCATAGGAAAAATCGGACCATCATCGGGTCACCCAACTTTAAATTGTTCAGGGAAAATGGGGACAATTTGCATGGGGTCAAAGAATTGTGTTTTAGAGTAATGTGCATAATTAACCACACAATCCACATTTTCAATTTCCAGTTGTTTTTCTTATAAATTATTTGGTCATGTTTGTGAAAAAGGATGCCCGGAAAAGAAGCTGACTTGTTCTATGTATAGCGACTACCCTGGCAATGCCGTAGCATCTTTCTACATATGTCAGATGTAATTCTCCAGCTCAGCTTTAAAATCTTCATGAAATCCAACTAGTTTCCTGGCCCATAAAATATCAAGTGACATGCCGATAACAGTTTTTTTTGGAGGGTAAATACTGCATTATTTATTTCTAGTGCTCTTCTTCCCCCACAACACTTGATATACTGCAAAGCAGGAGAATTTCACAGGATGTGAATTTTCACATCTTTTTTTCCTCCACTTCTTCACAGCTCAAGCTCATCCACATACACAATATGGTATATATGATATCACCAAATGATCGTTTTTGGGCGAGGGTAGCCTACGGGCTACCCGTTCTATTCGCTTGGGTTTTGACCTACTTTTCAAATAGCAGTGTTTGCAGAAAATATTTGTGTTGTTTATATCCTCTAAAATCTACATGCATGATAGTTTATGAAATGTTGTGCAATCTTACGTCATATGGATAATGTGCTCAATAAGAATACACCCAGCGAAAACATGAACGACACATTTACAAAAAGATATTAATGTTCAAAAGAGTAGAGAAATACAAAGCGATCGCCACAATTCCACACATGAATACGGTCGTGAGCGGTGTGGAATAAAAAACACGACGGGGGGTGGTAACACTAAAATAAAAACATGAAATAGAGGGCGTAACAGGCAACAGGAGAGTGCGGCCAAGAAATCCAAAAATTAGACATCGCCCATTCGGCTTTTAAACGTAAAAACGAAATATTGACGAAAATTATGAAATAGTAGATGTTGTCAAGAATAATTTTATTTTGAAAATTTTTACAGTATTTGATGGTTAACATCGTCTTTAAATCGTTCTGAGTGCATTGAATTATCGGATGCTTAAAGGGGGATGGCCCGATATAAGGATATAAGTTTATCTTGATAGATCGGCCTTCATCCCAAAACACCCATCTGTAAAGTTTTCGCACACAATATTTCAATCCTTTGGCTGTGAGAGCTAAAAACGTGATTTTGTAAGTGACCTTTATATACCTAGATGCGTATGACCTTTTGATCTCATTTTTTAAGTAGTATAGATGAGATTCCAATTGCACACTTCTTATAAAAGTGATATTTACGATTCAATACGGTGGAATTACAGGTAATATGTCATGAAGTAAAGAATGTTCTAAGTTTGTATATGAGTTGAAGAGTTTGAGTGAAATGGCGTGGATGACATTTGAAAACATTTTGAAAAATTAGTTCTTTGGGGACAGAAGTAAAATTAAGAAAATAAAATGAAGTCATTGGGTGACAATGGTGCTGAACGTGGGAGCTTTACCATTTGGGAGGGCTTTATAATATTTAAAACAAAATGTATGAATCACGTTGGTACGTGTGCCGAGTCCTGTAAAATACTTTCGTCCGTCGGCATACAAAAGATCTGGAATGCTTCGTCATTTGAGGGTGAGTCTGCAGTGGTCACTCTTGTGGTGGGTAAGTATAGAGTTGATTGTTTTCCCGAATAAGTGTTTATGTTCTATAGTATGGTCACATTTTTCCCTTTAAAAATCGTAATGTAAGAGGGATAAGGAAGCCCCTCTATTACACTCTGGTGTTTAAATATTTACGTTCATGTATGCCTCGGCTCGGCTAAGTATGTGCAAAAAAAAGTCAAGTAAAGTCAAAAAATCACTTCCCATACCTGTTACATGGATATTTCCCCTTGACTCGCCCTTTCCTTTTTAAGGAAATTTATAAAGAGACACAAGGATATTTCCACAAAAATGCACCCCACACATTTTTTGACATTTCGAATGCTTACCTTGTATTAATCACACCTGAAATGAATGTGCAAAACACTTTGGGGCTCAAGGTCCCAGGCTTTTTTTTTTTTTTTTGGCCAAAATAGATGTAAAGTTAAACAGGCTATGATCTAGGGGGGGCGGAGGGGGCGTTCGCCTTCCCCGGTAATCTGAAAAACTTTCAATAATCAGCCCATTTTGGACAAGTTTAGCCTTTCAGCCCCCCGGTAAATTTTTGGTACCATTTTTCAAATCCTGGATCCGCCCCTGTTAAAGGTTCATTTTGTGATCCTAGCAACCTCATTTTTGGTTTGTTCAATAGATAACCCCTGCGAAAAGCTTTTTCCAATTTCAGTTGATTCTGACGTGCATTTTGTGTTATATGTCAATGTTTGCATTCTTTCCCCATGGCTACCATTACAGACAGAAAATACAAAATTATGCTTTTTTTTTTTTTTCCAAAATCGACAATTTTTAATGTAAGATTAGCACACATACTAAACTTAGACCAACAGTTCACGATGATATAAAAATCTTTTTAAAGTAAGTCGGGACGAGACTGTAGATCACGAAATGCCCCTTTAAGGCCTCATGATAGCCTAAATTGTATGAATTAAAATAAATCCCCATTTATACTTTTCATCCAGCCCCTGGATTTTATGAAAAACCACCAAGGATGCAAAGAACATTGTGCTTCCAGACGGAAACTGATCTCATTCTTGATATAAATTATACTTCTCATACAAAAGACCTGTTAAAAAACCCATCCACTTAATGAAAGTGGATGGGTTTTTGATGACTGGTTAAAATCAAACAAATTGATGATGTCCCCTTTTTGGCAGCAAAGAAAAGAGCAGCGGAGTTTATTAATTAACTCCATGATCAGTGAGTCATGTGAAACAGTTGGATTTTTACTCAAAAGGGAAAAAACAACATGCATACTATGATACTTCAATTTCATTAATCGATTGGGCTCATTTTGAAAAGCTGTTTTTGCTATCAATATTATGAGTGATCTTGCTCTGTTTTACTCAACTTATTGTTCTGTTGATTTTTCAAAATTTTTAAAGAAAAGTCTGTCAAACAGTATTTTGCAAAGACCTCGTAAGACAACTATCGTGATTTGAAAATATTTGAAATTTGGCAGGAATAGCTTCAAAATGAAGGATAAGTCTGTAGAATTCTCATAAGTTACCTTTCCAGGTGTAGACTTGCCAGAAAAGGAGAAAACGGCAGTGTTCCAAGATACGATTCTCCGTTTAATTACGTGTTGTAGTATTCCTTCGGACAGTAATGACTAAAGTCCCGATTCTTCCATATTAGATTGCTTCTTGTCTTAATCATTTGCAGGGTATGTTAGGATACCTGTACTTGTTGCATACATGCAAAAATCTGATTTTTATGATTTCTTTTGATTTTGCGCTGATTTAGCAAATCACTGATCGTGTCTTTAACTAAAAGCCCAATATCCCACCTCTGGTGTCATTGAATAAAGTGCACATATTTAATGCGTGTTTATTTTACCATCTCGGGCTGATTATGGTATTCAACATTGCTCATATGCTAACCTTATTCTAACATCGAACATTATTCTCATGCGGGGAAGATTGGAACATCAAATGGATGAATTAAATATAATAAAGCATATAACTGACATGCTTATATCCAATAAAGGTTTGGATAAATTTGGAAGGTTCAACACTCTCCAAATAATGTCCCAAACCCCGCTGATTTTCCCACTTTATTATATGTTTCTCTCTCTTGACATTCCTAACATTGTCAAACCTAATACCTACCCCCCCAACCCCACCCCCCCCACCCCCCAACAAAATCTTATGAAAGACCCTACTGGCAGGCAAATTCATCAAATTCATCACTGGACCGAAGAGCACTGGCATTTTATTGTACCTGAGTAACATAGGCCTACACATAATTTGGTAGTGCAAGTGAACAGTCAGGCTGACTTGAGCTCATGGAATCCACACAGAGATGGGAGGGAGAAACTTAGTAGTGTGCATAGCAGAAATTGCTATTCACAACAGTAATTACGCTAATTAAGAATATATTAACAACAGGCGTCTGAAAAGGAATATCATGGATCTTAAAATAGCCATTATTTATCGAGACCAAAGTGTTCCTGAAAATGAATATGATTATGGGAGCTGTTACAAACATGTAAGCCTAGCATGCTTTAGAATCACATTCCATTTAGGCTTGACAGTTCTTTTCTCTGAATACCAGGTGATGGAAACATTTAGCAAAATTTTTTGTTTTTTTGGCGTCACATGTTACTATTTGCTCAAAAATCCAAAACTATTTGTTTTACTATCTATAGGATTAGCATGCTTACCTTGACGTAGAATGATAACTACTTGCAATCTTTCTGAAGGAAAGAGCCATCTCTCAGATATGAATACCTAATTCATAAATCAATAAATCAACACAAAATCAAACACGGACAACCCGACACTGCACAAAGCAGGGTCGGGCCAACCCAGCCACTATACTAGACCATTAAATTACCACCACCACCCCAAGAGAAGAGATTCCTTTTCAGAGGGATGGCGCGGGAGGGCATCTACGTCAAAGGTAAGCATGCTAAGCCTTATAGATAGAAAAAACAAATAGTTTTGGATTATCTCGCGGATACTGCTACCTGAGCGTAGATGATAAAACTACTTTGCAAAAATCATCTATGCTCAGTACAGACTAGCACCGCTTATAAAGGCGGGGGTGAGAGAAATCTCGTCCGTGACGTAATGTTTGAAGGTTTGAGGTATTTTCCCGGACACGGGAAAGACAGGGAATTTGAAGGCCGTTCAGCTAGGCATACCTAAATACCCAAACCCGCGGAGGCATACCGCCACCCAACAAGATAGCCTAAGAAACAGTCGCCTAGGCCTCAATGGTCTAGGCTAATTGCCTACACAGAACACACACCATATTGGATATCGACACCAAGTGGACACCGATAAGAAAGACATGTTCATCCGAAGACCAGGTCTTACAGAAAGCGTTGATGAAAGTAGTAGTAGGGGTTCGCCACGACGTTCCTCTGATAAAATCGTTTAAGCGAAAACCCCTTTGAAAAGGCCAGGAGGCCAAACATTGAACTAGTAAAATGGGTGAAGTGGATGAACCCGAGTAAAAGGGCTACGACCTTTCAAGAACTTCACCAACCAAACCACAAGCAGCTTTCGGCGCACTGCCCTAAAAGGTTTTGGGTGGTCCAAAAAGTTGTTGCGTGTCTGTCACCAACGAAAAGTTCTTTACGCTTCAAGAACCAAGGCACGAACTGGGCACCATACCTTGTCGTCTTTCGAGGATGAATATCTCGTGATATAGTCTAACATCAAAGGCTCTCCGCGAAAAATAACCTTACATTTTTTCGCCAGGAGAAAAACCCACTCAAAAAATAAAGGATACCCATGCCGCGGAAAACCGCGGGACCTGCCTATCGCAAAGCAATTGCAATTCCGAGATCTCCGCCCAGAAGCCAAGGCCACGAGGAAGGCAGTTTATAGGGTAAGATTCCTGAGCAACACCGACATTGATGAGCGGCTCAAGGGAGCAGCACTTTAGGTGGTAGTAAAGACAGTGGTCCAGCTCCAAGGAGAGCTAGCGACCCATAGGCCTGAATGAGGTCAGTATAGGCCATACCGTCCAAGAGTTGAGATTAATCCTCGGGTTATCCCTGCAGAGACGACCCATCGGAGAAACAACCTCGGTGAAATAGCTCTTATCGCGGATTTTATATCCGCGAACCGTATCCGCCTGTAAATTAAGGTCGAATCTACTATCAAGAACTCCGCAACCCTGTATTTACAGGGCAACGAGTGGGAGACAAATCTCGTTTTTGCACCACTCGAAAAACGGTGTGAGACGGTGAGAGCAAGTTTTGAGTGCGATTGTCGTCGACACCCGGCGGACCAACGCGCAGATCTCTAGAAACTCCCTCCTCTTGGAGTTGATTCCGAGTAACGGCCATGCAGTCAATTGCAATTGGTCTCGTTGTGGATCTGGCGTCGGTGCTGGGATTCTGAGATGATCGGAAACCTGCGGTAGAAGTCGAGGCTGTCCGACCAAGGCGCCAGAAGGTTTGGAGGAAACCAGAACTGTCTGGGCCAACGCGGAGCTATCAACAGAAACCGTGCATTCGGACGTCGATATTTTGTCCACCACTTTGGGGATCAGAGCTATGGGGGAAATGGAGTTACACCGTTATCCCCTCCAATCCATCGACTTCAACGCATCCAGTGGAGAGACCCTAGGTCTCTCCCGCGGGAGCAGAACACGGAAGTTGGGATTTGCGCCGACGCAAACAGATCGATACTGGGCTCGAACATTCGAACAAAAATTGTCTGTGAGCCACTTGACGACGACAGCGCCCACTCCGACGGAGTCAGAGGGTTAGCGTCTGAACGACTGTCGGCCAAGCATTGGTCACGCCCGGAATATGGATGGCTACCAAATGAGATCCGGCGCTCTATGCACCAATAGAAGTCGGCGAGTGTATAGAACAAAGCGTGGGGGAGCGAAGTCCCCATCTGTCTGTGGCAGATACGACACTTACAGTAGAATGAGGACTGAACTAACACGTGCTGTCCCGAACCAGATGTTCGAACTGATGGAGAGAACAGTGAACCGCCATAGTTCCAGAAACATTGATTGGTTCTGAGCTTCCTGAGAGACCACAGACAGGTGGCCTGAATCGGTCTCTGTGGCCCCCCCCCCCATCCCGCTCAAGGACTGCGTCCGTAGTTACTGAACCTGAAACAGAGGGGGATGGAAAACGTAGAGCCTACAGCCACGTTCCGACCGATTTGGCCCACCGCTCTAGTTCTGGGCGAATCAAGTCGGACAGCGGAATCATCCTCCAAACCTCGTGCAAACTCGGTCGAAAATGACTGAGGAAATGGAGTTGAAATGCTCTCATGTGTAACCGACAGTAAGGAATCAGATCTACCATGCTTGCCATGAGCCCCAGTACCTTCAGCCAAGACCAAGGCTGGGGCTGGGCCAAGTTGCGGATTCGCTCCGGCGAGGGAGTCACTAACCCTCGAGCAGATCCAGTCGAGCCCCCAGATAAAGAGGCGACTGGGACGGAACTAGATTGGATTGCGTCAAATTCATAATGATCCAGTTCCATGACTGTCCTGAGCACCAGGCGCGTGTGATGGAGCGGCCATCTCCGACGACTCGGCTACTATAAGCCAATCGTCAGGTAGATGAAAAAGACGTATTCCCCGTCTCTCCCGCCCTTTCCTCCCCCCCTCCCCTCCCATCACCAAGGAGGAGCGCTACCACAGCCTCACCCCCTCGCGCGAAGACGGTGGGGCGGTCGAAAGGACCGAAGGTAAAGCAGCGGAACCGGTAGCTTGTTCTGGAATTGAAACGCAGGAACCGCTGAAAATCCCGATGAATCGGGCGTGTAGGTATGCGGTCTCCAATGCGTAGCCAAGTGTAATTGAGAGGCGGATGGAGCACGCGGTCACAAAAACGGTCTCCAGCCTGAATTTCTTTGGCATGATAAAAAACCTGTCGAGAGGCTTGAGATTCAGGAGGGCGCCAATCCCCCGGTCTTTTTGGGAGGCAAGAAAGGAAAGGCTCGACCAAAAAACGTTCGTGGTGTTCACACTGATTGGGATTAAGGCGCCCTTGGACCGCAGAGTCTTGACTTCTCCAGTAAAAGCTCGTCTCCGAGCTAAATCCACCGCAAACCGGTAAACACGAAGTACCGAATGAGCCGGAGGAGGGGAAGTTAAACTCAGGCGGGTGTAACCAAGACGAAAACCACGTCGTATACACACACGTCAGTGGGAGGATTATCCCACCCATTGTCTGCGAAAGTATGGGATTCGCCGCCCACTGGAGGACTTGGTCCCGTGGGTCGGAAGAGCAGCTGGGTGAAGTGAAAGCTGCAGCCGTCGACCTCCAGACCCCCAAAACCTCCTATGCTGATTCCCACCGCCATATTGGCGGCTTTGGTACTTAGCAGAGGGGATTGTGAAAGACGCTCGGTCCAGAAGATTCCCTTGTTCTGGACCTCCACATGTTCATTCTCTCTTTTCTTGGATGCAGGAGAAGAAGAAGGGCCACCTCCCTAGTAGGGGGGCAGGAGCAAGCTGTCTTGACTGACGACGACTGCGCAGGTGCTGCCACATTAGTGGTTCTTACGGCGTTTGCTAGCAGAATCACCCTTCAGAGGAGCAATCGACTGGCGCAGTTCAGATTCATTCGACATTGCGACGCCAGACGTCGGACTGTCTTACAAAGGGTCTCCCCGAATAGTGTAGACTGATTCAGGGGCACCTCACGTAACTGCGTAGACAAAGTCAGCTCCATAGGCCTTGCTTTAATGCACGCATGCATTCTCGCGGCATAAGGAAACTGACCTAAGAGCCAAACGAACGACTCATGAAACTGGCAATTGGCATCTCGAAAACCAGTTGAGAGGCACTCTAATAGGAGAGACTAGAACTCCCTAGCCACTTGCATGGCATGGGAAAAAATGCAATGTAAACAGTGGTTGAGCAAGGTAAACCTGGAATGACCCCAGACGAAGCTGAGCCCGGCATGTTCGTCAAGCGACCTAAGTTCCTCCCCCAGAAGGGTTGAGTACTCTGGAGGCGCGAACGAGAACACCGACGGAAGGTGTGTAATACTTCATTCCTTAGGGGACCTTAGGAGAGTCTCATAATCGTCCTCAGGAACCCGAAAGGAGGTGGAAAAAAAATTGACCCACAGTGAAAGTCCACCTGGAAGATAGCAAATGCTCAAAAGCTGAATGCACGTCAATGGGTACTGCGAACGCCGGCCCCCGTAAGGGAGTGTCCGCCATACCTCCCAGCGGTAACTGGTATTCCTGACTCCTCGAGTTCGCCTCCACAGAGAGACCCAGGCGTACCGCCGCATTCTCAAGGCGCAACCGAGAAGGCGGGAAAGGAATGTGTGCAGATTCGCTTCTTTTATCAGAAGCAGACTCCAAAGGCGCCCCGGGGGGGTACCTGAGTTGCTTCTTCTTCCTTCCTTCGGATGGAAGGCGACGTCTCAGAACTTCTACGACTCTGAAGGAGAAGAATCTGAGTCTCGTCAGGACCTGCACGCTGAGGATGTACACTAAGAGAACCACTCCCATGGCGGCTTTGCGAAGCTAGTACCTCCAACTAGAGCCGGGCCTCCCGCTCCAAACCCCCAATCTCTGAGAATGGGTTGGAGGGGGAGGGCCCCCGCCAGGACAGCCTTGAGGCGCGTAACCCTGGGGGCCACCAAGCTGCACGGCAACCCTGAGTAGACAAGGCCCTTGAGCCACCCACACTATCATGAACATGGGTGGATACTGAGGCAACTGTGGGTCCAAGGCCAAACCGTCAAAAGTCATCGGAAGAAGGGAAATATGGGACAGAAACAAAACTAAACTTGCATTCAGTCACACCCCATCCCCGCGAAGAAAATAGCACGACCGGTACTGGAATCCTCGCTTGGAGGGTGACCACAAATTCCTGTTCATGGTGATGACCGTACACAAAATCGACCTTGGGGATTATGGGACGGTACACTATGTATCACCGGGTTGCCCTTCACAAAAGGCTCATCGAGGCCTTGTAAAAACTACTCGGCTGTTGTGCAGTTGCAATACCACTGCCGTGAGTGTATACCGAGGGCATCGACCGAGGTCGTTCCTCCAGAGCAAAACAGGATTGAAAGAATCAATCGGGCATTGTCCAAAGCGTGCACAATCAGCCATTGTTGTGCGTGAAGAATGACTAAGCGCCGCGGCACAAGGCTGAGGCTCAAGGTGAGGTCTGACCTCGGACTCAATAGGCTCTAAGAACACTGAAGTGGCCGGACCGCACACATGCGTGGGTGAGTGCAAGTCGATTCAGATAGTCCAGTCGTTATTGACCACCCCGGGGGTTGATCGCAACAGATGAGCTAAGCCAGTGCCAATGACGTCAGTTAGCGAAGCAACGTCTGTCGCTGATCCTAAAGGGACCTTGAAAGTCTTAGGCATCAAGGTCGCGACCCCTGGGATCGCGCCTCCCTCAAGAGAGGAAGATTGGACAATACAAGGTAGTGTCCTTGGGCTTCTCAGTAGGATTAGCAGCAAAGGACCATGTGCTGAAATAAGCTTAAAGAAGCCGCCGGGGGAACCACTCTCACTCCCTGAGGAGGAGCAGAACCAAGGTCGTCTTCGGACCCGCCCGAAACGGGGGAGACTACCCATGGGTGTGGGACTTCGACTCTGCCGCCGCAGAGGATAACCCACACTACGAGGGACTTCGACCCCGGCCGTGACCGGGGGGATAACCCTCTGGGCCTCCCCACACCCGGAGGCAGTGGGGAGACCTGGGCAAGACGGCGCAGGAGGGAATACTGAACCCATGTGCCCAAATCCCCGCACCCAGGGGTAAGGACCCCGGGGTAGCGGACCGTGGGAGGTATGAATATCTGGCACGAACCGTATATATCATCAACCCAGATACCACAGAGCTCGCCCGGCTACTTTGGTAACCGAGGAAGAGGACGACAGTGGATGATCAGAACGGCCTTGACCCGATCGATCACGAGAGTCAGCTCAAGGCTACTACCACCCTGCTTACCTTTTTCTTTACACCTTCACCTTTACCTTTTTAGGCTTCTTCGGGCGAAGACCCAACGCGCAGCAGAGTTGTTCCAGACGATCCCAGTGAACAGCACTAAAGCCTATCAGGGGACACGGGGAATGCGCGAGAACAAGGGCGACATAAAAGGCAAATCGGGGTGGGGGTCATCAAAAACAATCTGCGCCGCGCATTGGAACAAACGGGCCATGGATGGACAACGATGAACAAAGGGGGAAAAATAACAGCGCCAATAAGTCTACTCGCAAGCAAAAACGGCTCGGCTATAAGCACGGACAGGTATTGGTGGAAGCTATACCGCGAAATAAAAAGGGGGGAGGAAAGGGAAAGGAAAACAGAGAAGTTCACTAAACTACGCAATCTAACAACGTTACAAACAAGTCACCGTATAGACTGACGACCTGAATGATAACGAGAAGATACTGTTGCAGTGACAACAGGTAAAACAACGTACTCTGTTAAACATTTCCAAGAAAGATACCATTAGCAAAGACGGTAATGAACTAGGTTTTACATACATACCATGCTAAGGTTCGAAAAAAGGGTAACGAATTCTACTACCCAAACAAAGCCGTGTTGGACAAAGCGGCCCACCAAAAATCGGCCAGGAAAGAAAAAAAGTCCAACTACGGGCGCTAAAATGACCAGAACGTAGTGCCAGAACAGTCCCTATCAAATTAGCGAACCTATCGTTAGAAGAGAGCTAACAATTTCACCTGCCAAAAACCCTATCAAACTAGAGCTAACTAGAAAAGACACCGGTCTCTTGGCTGTAAGAAATTTAATGGGGGCGGCGTATTAGTGAGGGGTTGCACGACTGCTTTGCAGGGGTCGGGTGCCGGTGAGGTTGGTGATTTATGATTTATGAATTAGTAGTCTTATCTGAGAGCGGATCTTCTTAAGAAAGATGCAAAGTAGTATCATCTACGCTCAAGGTAAGCAGTAATACGCGATAGATAGTTGAAACTGCAAGGACATATAACCAATGTTATTTTGTTCAAACGCCCAAATTTTATAACTTTCTGAAAGAGTAAGGTTTTGAAAAAATTAGTATCTTGATTTACTGTGTGATCTCATGATAATGATTGAAAATTGCATATTTGGTAAAATGGTCAAACCTTTCCTGCTGCAATATTAAGTTCATACAATGGTAAGTGTTTAATTCTCATAGTCAACTCATAGTCAAAAACAGAATTAGGGCAACCAATTGCACTATTGGTCAATCACATGGCATGGGACTGATTGGTTAAATGCCCTTCTGTGGTATGGCAGGACCAGTGTTCATTTAGAACAAAGAAAAGTTACATGCACAACTGGGGTTGTCTCAGAAACAATGGGCTGTCTAAACACTAAAATCTGCAAGCCAAAGGCTCTCGAATGTTACATGCACACGATCAACTGTTAACATGCATCTGTGCATGTAAAAACCCGTATCCTTCCAATCGAACCACTGGGCAGGACATGTCTGAAAAAAAATATAACAGGGTGAGTGTAAAAAAAAACTTGACCCTGATGCGTCAGCCATTTTGAAATTTTAAGTAACATATATCTAACATGTTCGATATCATTGAAAGAATAGTTCATTATCTTTAATTTGCTGCAAAGATATTAAAAATCGGTTTTGGTATAGACCGAGTTACAGTCGTGTGAATCAAGTAGTCTCTTTTCCGCTCTGTCCACGCTTCACATTGATTGGTTGGCCGCCGTGCATTTCAAATGGAAATCCGTGGGATATGGGGTAAATTAATAAAGAGACTAATTGATTCAAAGGACTGTAGTTCGGCCTATTCTTATCGGCATTGGAATTATTCTTTGCAGCAAATTAAAGACTAAAGGAGTTAGGCTATCGATTATACCAGATATGTTAGATGTTTATTTTTATTATTAAAAAATTCAAAAATGGCGGAACACGCAATCCGGGTAAAGTTTTTTTTGACTCACACTGTATATAAAAATTAAAAAACCCATATTTAAGCTGAATTTTCGACTCACAGAAGCAATAACTCACATAAGTGAACTTCCACTTTAATAAGCTTTGAGTGGTCGCAGATTATTATTCAAATGTTATCTGTTCGTATCGTTCAAAATTTTACTGGTTAAGACACGCAGTAGTGGGCGACATTCTGTTCCTGCATAAATTTTAGCATGCATTACAGCCATGGTATTAAGCAGTTACTAGAACAATGGAAATACCAAGGTCAAAATTAAAATTGGCGAAGAAAGTCATATTGGCGACAAAACGACTAATTAGCTCGATCATATCCATTGATCGTTAGGCCAGTGCATGAAGGTCATAAGTACAATCATTGCCATTTGTCAGAAATTCTCATCAAAACACTATCATGCTCAAGTCTTTAGTCAGTGGCTCTTAAATGTTCTTTCAGGTGACACAGTCACCTAAAGAAAGTCATTTCAAGAGCCACTGGACTCAAGGAAAGATAAATTTAAAGGTCATCCTAATACATGCAGCACACAGATCTATGACATGGCAGCATTGAATTATGACCTTCTTGTACTCAACGGCCCTGGTACACACACAACAATATGTTTCACTATAGTTTTCTGAACCATCATTTAAAGCAATATTAGCCATTTTTTTTGAAGAGCGCACATTTTTTTCAAAATTTTGGATTTTACACGGTTGCATGGTAATGGCTAGTAAAACTATACCTGTGAATGGGTAAGCTCTACAATGTATATGTGTGTCGCCAAAACGAAGGATTTTTGAACTAGAATAATTATTATCGGGGTCCCGATAATAATTCAACGGCTGCTGGAGTGGATGGTAAACGGGCTTTCAATAGGAAAATAGCCGGCCAAATAGGCGCCGCCATGTACGTATTACGCTCATCCAATAGTCGTTGTTTGGTTCAAGCAAGTCAAGGTTGAGGTCATTTTCTTGAGGTGCATATTTCATACTGGACGGACATAAACTTAGCATTTCAAGTCTGGTTAAGGTACATCTAGGATCCCAATTCTATTTACAAAAAAATCGCTTAATTTTATGATAAATACGGCATTTTTTAGCATTCTACGTTCTGCAGGTATAGTTGTCTAGACAATTACAACATAGCTGTGCAAAAAAATATCAAATTTTGATGAAATGGGGGGGGGGGCGCTCTTCAAAAAAATGTGCATAATATTGCGTTAGTGTTCACTCATGCAGAATATTTTACTCTTGTTCAAAATTATGACATCTGATACCTTGAGCCCAATGGCCTGTAAGATTTGTATGTCGTTATTGAGGTTGGTCACCAAGGTTACGCTTGGCTGTCAATCTCTGGTGTTATGCAGCATTGGAAGACGATGACCATGAAAATAACATAGCAACTCATTGATGCAAAGTAAGGCACCACTAGTGTATTTACTGACATACAATTTGGCCATATCCCGGAAAATATGAGGAAAAAAATATACAAAGTGCGCTGAGATGAAACAAACAAGGGAGTCATGTGACACATATGTTACACATCGGGGTCCCAAAACATTGTGACGAGTGATGGCGCAACACACTTAGAACTCTCATCAAAGCCCACGCACACGTACACATAAAGTGGCCAGTTAATCAATAGCTCTGGCCCTCGGTGAGAGGAGCTTTTTGTGTCAAAATTGAAACACTTCCATATATCAAGGTTTGGTCAACACTGAAGATCTAAAATCATTCCCACCAACGTCCCTGGGTGAAGTCGGGGTTGAATCAATATCGAGTGAAGAAAATAAAAAGAATACCCGTAGTTACCTAAAGAACATTGCAATTTTCCTAGCTGTTGAGCCGACCATGCGCCAATATGCTCAGGCATTATGCTTAACACAAACTAACCCTGTGTGTTTGGTGTGTCAAATAAGGTAAATGCAGCGATTCTGAAATATTTTGGGTATATTAATTAAAAAAGAGCAAACAAAAATTAAAGACACTATCAGAGCTTATCAGTAATCCACCTGAAATATTTGAAATTTGTAGCCTAAAAAGTGAACTAAGTCTGCAGGACTCTCATATGGTATATTTCCAACACGGAAAAATGAACAGAAGTGTTAGAAACATTCAGTGTTTCGAGATATGAATCCCATTCAATTACATGTGGTAGAAGTGTCTGATGGACATGTAGTAATGGCTCTAAAATATCAATTTGTCCTTTATTAGGAGCTTCTAGACGGTATCCCTTTCAGGCCATGTTAGGATACTATACGTGTTCCAAAAATCTGAATTTGGATGATTTTTTCGATTTTCTGATTTAGCAAATCACTGATAGTGCATTTAACACAACTAGCCCTGTGTGTTTGTGCATCAAATAGGTAGACACAGAGATTTCAAAATATTTTTTGTGTCTATTAATTAAAAAAGAGCAAAACTAAAATTAAAGAGAGGCACCTATTGTTCAACCTAGAGTCTCTGAGATGAATCAATTTTTTTTGATTTGCAGTAACATTTATTATGTAGTACAACAATACCATAAGAACTGCGTAAAATAAAATATTACATTCAGGGGGTTAGGGAATTATAATCGCCATGTTTTGAGCACAAAGATACTACCCTAGAGGTGCATCATCAATCCACAATGCACCAGTTGGAGAAATTTCTCAATAGGGTCATGTGATCCACAAAATCCTTCTCACACAAAACATGACTTCTATGCTCATTTTAAACCCACAAAGCATTACTACTTTAGGTCATTTTGTGAGATGTCATGAAATATCTTGTGGTTCAACTCTTGACCACTTTTATCCCTCAGAGTACCGTAATGTGTGTTGGACAATACAATATAGGCACACATTGCAATGCATTATGGGATTGATTCAAATCCACCTTCGATGTCTACCTAGAGTGGATTGAATCAGGATTGAATCAAACACTGACTCTGAAAAACCACATAAAAACTTCACAAACACAACGGACTGGAAAAAACAAACATAAACTTCCACAAAACAAGGATACAGGTTCTGATAAAAAAAAAGCCTTCATCTCGAGAACTGTCAAATTTCAGTGCCTTGCACTGCCAAGCAGGGTGATAGAATTGCCCCACTGACGGTAAACATAAGTCCTCCTTATAATTCACTATTTTCATTCGGAATGTAGTATTGCTATTCACGCGGACGTGAACATCTGTCCCCATCATGCATTATGGACTGGTGACATACATGGCCAATCCCATAATGCTTGGAAATTGCACTGATGAGGTCATGTGCAAGGGCCATCAGACCTTTTGTGGTTATGGGCAGAGGGTGTATTGAATTGAGTCAATCCCACATGCACCAGTTTGGGGAAATTTCACTTCAACAAGATCGTGTGACCCACAAAAATCATATGATTAAACACATTAAAAACCTGAACTTTTACATCATTGCAATGCAGTATGGGATTGGGTTAAACCATCTCTGCTGTCACATGTGTAAGTAAAATATAGGTGCATTGCAATGCATTATAGGATTGGGTTAAACCATCCTCTGATAGTGATTATGATGGTATAGTACAGGACAAGTATAAAGCCATTACAATGCATTATGGATATTTTTAACCATCCTTGCTATTTACATGTATAGCAAAAGTATAGGTACAGTGCAATGCATTATGGGACTGGTTTAAACCACCCTGTGATGGTCCAATGATGCTAATTTGATTGTCTTAAATACAGTTTAAATGAGTACTGCCACATTCACGGTCGAGTACAGCAGTCAATGGCCAAAGCCGTGAAAACAATTATCTCATATCGTGACAAATAGTTGTATGTGGATTTCTCGTGTTTACGCACTATTTCACACGCCCTCATAACACACACCAGTTATGTACAGCCTACTCAGAAAGGACCCAGCTGTCAAAAATAATGCAATACGCCAATAATTTTTTTCACACACCCAAACTTACTCATGTGTGTTAATCAATTGTTATCAAGAGTGTAATTGGTGTGATTTTGAAGTCATTTTGGTGTCCATGAATGACCCTGGCATTGATTTGCCACTGAACTATTGTCAGGGTTCCGTATGTTAAAGGCTATCAAGCTTGTGAGATTAAAATGTTAACGGGATATTTTTCTGTATTTTCAAATAACTGATGGTCAACATTACTCTTTCTTCATTACTGAAAAATCATGGAAATGACATATAATGAAAAAGGTTTACTAGTCCTTGAAGTTCCTTCGAGTATTCTGAATAAATATAGAATTTTGCAGTGGTATAATACATGTAAACCAACATTGGAAAAAATTTCACACACATTTAAGGGGCACTACCCGATCCTCAGCCTCGAATCACCACTCAATAAACCTGGATTTTCAAACCCTTGGAAAAGCTTGTAGTTTTTCACTTATTTACAAAATAGTTTTGGCTTCAAGTATACATCTGAGTTGTTTACAGCTAACAAGAAAATATTTAAACCTATGGTTGATTTATACAACACAATGCTGTTCCCGTTCCAAATGTCACATCAGATGAAATAAAATTTTGAAATAAGGATGATTACTGCGATGTGTTCCTAGGAAATAAGAAGATGCTATGTTGTTATCAGGCTGGATATGTATTAAATGTTATAAAAATATTAAAAAGAAAAATCTCTTAAAAGGCAGCTATTTAAAGGGTATGGTCGATCGCTCGTTCCCAGAACCCCAGCTCGTCCCCAGACTTGCCAGATGGGTTTTTGGTGACGCCATTATATCAAGATGAAACTTACATACTTAAATGCTACTTAGAAAAACAAAAAATTTGCCCAAAATTTTCCCCCAATACGAAATAAACCCTTATTAATAGCAATATAAGCTCATAAAGAGCTGTCACCAAAGACCCCTATTTTTTGTACATTCTCGTCAACCGAATGCCCCCTTGGTTTAAAGTGTCAGCCTTACATCCGTATCCATTTATAGGTGAGTGACCCCTCCGCAGGGAAAGTCCGTACAGTCTTTAGTAAAGCCAACTAACCAAATGTCCTATGGTGAAAAGAAAATTGATACAAAATCAGTGTTACATAAAATTGATTGAAGCCTCTGGCCAGTGTTATTGTTTCAATTTTAACGGGTTGTGATTCTTCATCGGTGTCGGTGTTATCAAAGGGGGTCTTGGGTATGAATTTGCTGGACTTACGGTGTGGGCTTCTTCATGACATCAGATGGCACATTAGAGGATCGGTGCATGCGCTATGATCACGTAGTAATTATCACGCCACATCAAGTTTTATTAGTGATTGTAATTTTCAAGTAACAGGATGTTGTCCTAGTGGGCATGAGAAGCAATCATTTTGTTATTGTATTTAGTTTACACCTGCCGAGTAAAATTATATGAGTTTGATAGGTGTTTTGAGCAGCAATGACAATTTTTTTTTTATTTATGTCTTATTAGCCTGGGTAGATCATTCAGTGTTTGGACACTGCTTCCAATGATGCCCAGGTTCCAACTTCCAGGAAGACGTAGGACACCCAGGGGTTCCACATGAGGTACTCTATCGAAATGGCTGCACAACTGAAGAGGCATGATTCTACAGTGTACATAGGACGGGCAGCTTAACGCCCCTCCAAAAGACGGGATATTTTCATGGCTCACTTGCCCAATACAACTGACCATGGAGTAGGCATCAATTCAGAACATGTGTTGGCTAATACAAACCAGGTCTGTCCTATTAGCATAAAAGTTTAGAAAGGAGAGAGAGAGGGAAGGGGGGGGGGAAGAGAGAAAAAAAGTACAGGCGAAAAGTTCTGCTTTTGACAAATAAAGGGCACACAGGTAAAGGTTGGATTTTATTTGCTTGAAGTGCATCCACGCTTCTAGTTATTGATTTATGGAGTCTGAAGAATTCGCAATCGCTCAAAAATTCTGTATTGACCTAAAGTATTGCACACATCATACACCACGCCTACTCTAGTCTAGACCACTAATCATTGGTCAGCATTAAAACTGTACACTAAGGGATGGGGAGCGCATCAGCTGAACCTCAGATGAACTGGAATAACATATTCATTCCTATACTGATTTCTGAGGGATTGTGATCAACGTGAGCATAAATTTGGGCCAAAGTTATGTCAATTTGGCTAATTTCATGTGTTTCACATGCATTTTGCCCCTGTCTAGTTGGAAATGTTGCTTCCCTTGCTGCTCATTGGCCTTGGTATGCTTCTGACTGTCACAGGATTGAGATTGCAGTCTGACTTTTCATTTGAGAGCATAAACAGACAAACCTAACAAATGGGACATACATACACCACAACAAAGCCGTAACCAGGAATTTTTTTAGGGGAGAGGAATTTTTTTCAAATGGGGACTTTCCCAAAATGCAAGGGGTCGAATTAATCCTTAATGTTTTACCTTTTTAGCTCTTTTTAGGGGTTTGGGGGCTTTTTGGAATTAGAGGGGGGCATCCACCCCCAACCCCTCCTCTGGTTACAAGCTAGCCACCAACACAGAAGACACAACATGTCGCAGTATCCACCACTCTTTAAAAGTACAGGAGAAAAAGGGTCACTCACAAAGATAATAAGCCAGTCCACAGCAAATACGCAAAGAAGTTCTTCGTACAGATGTAAATTTCAATGAAAAAAAAATCTAAATCAAATTGACATCAAGTTGTTAAAAGCTTTCTTGCAAATCCAAGCATCTACAGAAAGATGCATGAATGATGAGAACAAGGTGGCTGAAGATCTTCCAGCCCACCTCCATTAAAAGCAAGCGCCATTGGCATCTCCACAGTTTATGCCGAGGTCTGATAATTTGAAAGTTCCAGTTGGTTTATTTCTTTATTTTCATTACAAATTTATTTCTCACAGGGACAAAACAAAAATCAATTCTGCCTCTTGCTGCAGAATTATGTCAGTCACTACAAGACATGCATTCCAGGGTCTATAGTACTTGGGTACTTCCGTACTTCCCAGAGGGGGTTTCAACCATAAATCCCACAAAGCAATTTGCAACACAGTTATAGTGCTAATACTCTACTGTACTCACATACCATCACTTTAGGATGGTAAGCGCGTCACATGAACTCATCAAGGTCAATTTTCAAAATCCCGATGCATCATTGGTTTGGCTAAGTTAAAACCTCCTCTAGGTACGCCCTACTCTTAATGTTATTATTTTCATAATGACAAGTATGATCAATTGTATTTAATTACATCACTTCAAGGAAGGAGAGTGACTTGAAGATAAAAGAGAACTTACTCCACAAGTGCATGGAGGAACATTAAATTCAATAATAAAAATCATGTTAGGCATAGATAAATGTTTGAGGTCTGTGACCACACATTAATTTTGAACACAGTAAGGCTTGGAGATTTATAGTTCAAATGGTATGGTCCTGCAACACCATAAACATAAATAATATTAATTTTGGGGGTGGAAAGTTAGGATGCAACAAATTACTAACTCACCCACTTAGGATTTACAAGAGGAATTCCTTTAAATTAGTTATAATTATTCCCTCACTGTTTCCTGCTCCTACTATTAAACTGAAATTACTCTCACTAAGAATGTGTTAAATTACTGCTAATTAACTACTAGGCGGGCCCGGTTTCTCGATCCCTGGCTTGATGACCCCTATGACCTTTCGTGACCTTTAAAATTGTTAGCATCACCAAATATGACCCCACCAAGTTCCTGTCCATACACCATTGTTTACCTACCCCATTTGACCTCCCCCCATGGCCTTTGATCCACTACCCAAAACAACCTCGGTCTTCGTACTGTCAAGGGGCAACCCACCCAACCACCAAGTTTCAGGAACCGTGCGACCCACGGTCTCCGAGAAATAGACGGCGGCTCGACACACAGACGTACAGACCACCGTATTATTATATTTATTAACTCAGTTTGCCCTGCATATACGAACTTCCATCAAAATTTTAAAATGTTTAACAGAAATATCAAAATTGTCAAAATTTGTGGCATTACTTTGGGCCACATTATGAAAATGCATTAAAATTAGTCCAACCAGCCCCTAGTCTTAGGTCGGGTTTTTCATGTCTAATGGATTTTTGGTCATTTGGGACATTAAGCCACCTCAAGCCCACACTTATAACCCAGGCCAGGGGTACTCAACACAAATGACCATATGGGACAATCCAAATGCCTCATTTCAGCCTTCTGGTAATCAATGACCCCTTTTTTCATGCTAATTTTGGTAGAGTAATTGGGTCGGGGTTTTTTTTTTTTTTCAAATTTTCTCGAATTTCACAATCTGAAGCCAAATTGTCCAAATTTTTCTTTTTTTATAATTTTGAACTTTTGAGAAAAAATGGCAAATTTGGGTTACAATTTATGGGCCAAAAAAATTTGCATCTCGGGTATAGCAATGGTCTTTTGGTCAAAAAAAACTTGAGAATCCCTCGGCACTTATATATATTCATTTTTTGAAAGGAATAGAGTTCTTTGCAGACAATTGAAATGTAGACCACTGGCAAAAAGGTGAAGATAACTCCATTAACGATATCAGCTGACCGCAGCTGACGATTTAGAGCCGACCTATCGCATGATACAGAGGTATTACGTTTCCTTGACCGAAAGTAGTTACAGATAATAGTCTCGATTGACTTTCCAAATTCTTAACTCTTCCTACCTATGAAACAAGTGAGGAACTAACAAAAATGATGGCATCAGTAAAGTCAGAAATGTATAGCTTGTACTGGAATGGCAGGATGCTGATAACTAAGAATATACAAGCAAAAACAATATTTTCAAGGTGTAAGGCAAAAAGGCCATCTACAATTAATCCGCAGTGTTAGACTTGCAGGTATAGCCACAACGTGACAACTGACATCTATTGCACATGACAAATTCTGTTGACAAATTCTCCACCTCTGGGAAATGTATGAAATAATATTGAAGGGCCAAGCGGGTAATCAAATCTGAGAGCAAACAACAACTCTATTAAATTTAACCAAATATTGATGATTGTCCAACTTTTCTTTTTCTTCTTTATTTTAAACCAAATTTTTATCATTCCAACATTTTTGTATTCTTTAAATTAAATATTTAAAAAAAACCAAGCCTGACTCACAGTTTTAAACGGATTAGCAGCGATTTGCTAAAAAAAATTAATCATCAAATTCATATTTTTTGTTACTGTCTGCGCCATCGATTATGCGCGAAAATAATCTGCATGTGGTTGGCTTGTAATCCGTGTATTAAAGACAAGACAGTACGTTTTAATTATCTGATTCTTTATTTCTAATGGGCTATCAAACTTCGACTTGCGATCAAAAAAAAAGCCTTTCTTCTCGTTGATATCCCAACATTTGAAAGCATGATATTTGGCACCATGATCAATACAGTTTGACCTCAAATCAACAGTTTATTAATCTTGTATATTCTGTGCAAGTTTAACCACAATCATCTGTTTATTGTATATTTTTGAGACTCATCGCCGTATTTCTATTTGATGGAGAACGGTATGACAATTTCTCAAATACGTGTACTTCATTTGTTTTCACTATTTGGTGTTTTGGTTTCACATTAAAGCATTAAAGCCGTTCTTGGATTTGTACACCCTTAATCCCCGGATTTTAATTAAAACAAATGCATTTCCACATTTTTCGATTGTCCTTGCAAATATCGCGCTAATCCCGGTAATAAGCATTATCTAACTCTAAACAACTTTAATAACGAATGCATGCATTCCGTTGTACCATCTGGCCAGTCTATCAAATCAACGCATTTAGTTGCTAAATTAATAACTAAAATTCACTTCAAACATATTTTTTCTGTATTTTTGATTGTCAGTTTTATTAGGAACAGCAGTGTGCAACTTTTATCTATGCAAACTAAACAGAACTCTCTGGGAGATTTAATTAATAAAAAGTTTAGTAACCTATTTATATAACATACCGTCTGGTCCTTCAAACCAATTTAAACGTCTAGTTGTCTAAATTTTCAACTAAAATATCACTTTCAAATATGTTTTTAATTGCAACTTTCCCCTGTGTCATGCTTTTTTGTGATAGAGAAAAGTAAAACCAAAAAGTCTAGATGCCTATAGTGTATTCATTATAATGAAACATGACTTTTGATAAAGTGGCGATTGCAAGGTCATACTGCAACCCTGGTGTAAATATACTATATAAGCTATATTGTATTTTGGCACAACTTGGAACCTCTCCTCTGACAAATTGTGTAGAATATTAGTGGCAAAAGAATGGGTCATTTTCCCACCTATACTGAATGGGTATAGGTCATTCACAATAAAAAGAAAAGCCTTTAAAACCCGATGCACACAATCTTCTTAAATAATTCCATCAGAAATATTCGTGTGAAAAACTTGAAAAGGGGCTAACCATACCCTAAGTACTCCCGGCCAATTTGTTCGTTATACCTAGGTTGGGGGTTATATCATTGTATTTCGCCAATCAGAGACATCGTAAGACAAGTTTGTGTATTCAGATATTAAAAGGTTTTTTTTGATGGTTACTCTGAGGTTTCCTATCCATGCCTATCTCCATGCAATGAACCAATCAGAGATACTGTAAGAAAAGTGGTAAAGACCTCAGGGAGTTAAACATCAACACCACTCACAAATATTTCTCACAGGACCAAAGAAACTCAAACACTTATGTTTATCTTTCTTTCCAGACACAAAATCAAATGCGATTTTGGAAAACCCCTCATATCCAATTTCATCACTACGTCCACCCGACACTTTTCACTCCAATCCTTTCTCTTGACCCTGTCGTCGCGTTATGACATGTGGTACAAGTATTATTTTCAGCGATGAATTAACTGCAAGCATGCCGGCTTTTTTATCACGAAATCTTTGTCAACACTAGCCAGATCGGTGAGATGGTCTGCAAGCTGATTGGGGAATTTGCCACAAAATTTTTGAAAAATTACAATAATATGCATTTAACTACATATTGAAATCAAGCAGGACAAATTCATTCAATGAGTCCAAACAAAGCCTAGTCTTTGGGCAGGAATTTTCACGAGAGTTGCTTCCTGGTTTATTTATTTTAGAAGTCCCTACTTGTGCCTGGCCAAAACAGGCATCAAAGGGTTAGAACACAAGAGTGTCGTGGGAAACAATCTAAGCGCTTCGGGGAATTTGGCCCTTGATCCCTCAAACACTCTTTGCCCATCACGAAAAGATGGGCAGTCCCATTGGTTGAATGCTTTTTGGAAAACGATGACAATGCATTCCAAAACAAAACATGAACTTGGCTATTTGTTTACAACATGTATTGACACATACTCCTTTCCTTTGGGAAAATGACGGACCACAAATTTTTCTTTCAGATTCCATTGCAAGGTGTCATGATAGCCAGGTCAGGAGGTGAGACAGACGATATGATGGCTGGGCCCCTTGCTTCAACTGTGTATTATAAGATGTATTTCACAATTTCACACTTTCCGGCTTTTTGTGAATTGCTCAGTTAAAATCTTGAATACTAGTAGCAAGCATCTTTCACAATTTTCAGTTGATCCTTATGTTGCAATGGGGTGCAGGGGCAGATACAGTGTTTGTATCACAAACCGCAAGAAAATCTGAAATCCCAGTTGTCCAAGCTAACCTTAAATCCTTTCCTCTGTTTTCCCAAGAGAGAAGACAGAGGAATAAAGGCGTGGTGCACCATACTTCGTTTCCTGGTGGGGGGAGGGGAAAAAGGGCAAAGTAAACGTATGTGGAGGAAAAAGTTAAATTTCTTGGGAAAAACAATAATTTGTGATTTTTTTGCCCAAATTCAATGATTTTGGCCAGAATTTCTGTTTTTCTTCTTCGGGCGGGGGGGGGATTAGGGGATACCCCATGCCCCCTCCTGGTCACACCACTAATAAGGGAGAGAAGTGACAACAGAAAAGTGTGAGGTTCATTGAAGATTGAACCTGGAACCCTTGGGTACAAGGCTCATGGCCAGATGTCAAGGCCGCCATGTTCGTTTGTGGGACATTTCACCTGTTATCTTATCGTCCAACTCTAATCTCCCTAATGTTGACGTCAATCCTTCATCAAAATGTTCTTTCAATCTTATAGTGGTGAACAACTATAGAAAACAAGAATTCAAGAACTACAAGAAACCTTTTGTGCTGGGCACCAATGTATGCCCACGCGCAATGGCAGAATTATTTCAAACATCCGAAATAGCCAAGAATTGAGAGATAATAACATTTTCCAAACAAAAAAATGCTAGTGTGTGTGACTTGTTATTGAAAACTGATTGTATAAATAGTGGTATCGTAACTTAACTCAATTTCACTATACTCTTGTTCAAGTTTACTGTAATACCTAAATAGTCGACTCGACTCATCGCACTGATGCAGCTGTCAGAATTGTCAATATTTCGAATATGCAAGATTAACAGGCACTGCTTGCACTCATCAACCCAACTGGTGTGGAGAGATCAGTGTATTAATTGACCCACTTCAACACTGGAAATAGAACCTTGTACAGATCCAATATAAATTTGTATAAAAACAACTGAAAATACAATCTATCTCACACTGTAACACTCATCATTTTACTTACAAAAAAACTATTTTGTGTTTGCATAATATTTATGCCATGTTCATCACAAACATTACGTAATTTTAGCACTTTTCATCATTTTCAATTGTCATGAAAAATTGTTATGACCAAGGTTCTTCAGGCTTCAAATGCAGCAAAATCTCCATGTCTGTCGTCAAGTGACGGTCTCAACATCTAGAGAGCCACGCCGCTGGGCAATAAAAAATCCCACTACTTCACACAAGATAAATTTCAGGTATCCTCCTCATCACCTTCTGCCACAAACATACCCTCCTCTAACCTAAGACCGCATGGCCATCTGAGTTTGAAAATTTGCCCCCCCCCCTTTCCAGTGTTTATTTTGTGTGTTTATATACATTACAAATTTCCAACTACCAACAAATAGAAAGCAATGGCCCTCGACTTCACCGACTGCAAACATAGTTTGAACCACGAAAACTTCTGCAGCCTTGGGGGAACTGCTTGTGCTTTCTCTAAATGTCATCAAATTACAACTTTAATTTCCCATCCGGACTAAACGCCAATCAACGGTGTTCAATATTTGTCGCTACAACATCAAATCTTTCTTGTGTCCGCGACATATCAAGGGTCCCAAGTAAATACCCAAACGGAATTAATCTCACACACTTCCTAGCATCTTAAAGGTGCACGACAGATTTGGCTATAGAAATGTCTTAAAAGAGAGAAAAGGTGATTTTTCTTTGATTTGCTCATAAGATTAGAAAAACATAGGCCTGAATTTCGTATTTGCTCCTATACGAAATTAGAAATTTCACATTTTTGGTACCAAAGAAACATTTGCTCAGCTTAAATGCTTTCAGATGGGTATATTTTGATGGACATCTTTATATCAGGGCAAAAATTCGTACTTAAAAGTTGGATTTTTTGAAAAAGTACTGATATGTGGAATCTCTCTTGCACCTTTACCACAACCGCCCAACCACCCATCCTTTTCCAATTCTTTTTCTCATTGATACATTTTTTCAATTTAATAACCCCAGAAAATCTCTTCCCCTTCCCTTTCCCTTTCATCTCATAAATATTTAAAATATAAATTTGCTGAAATTATGCTTTTGATTGTTACAACAGTTCCGGCAGCTACAGGATATTTTTAAATTTCTCTCTTCATAATATTTTATGCATATAAAAGTCCGCTGTTATGTTTCCCGTACCCCCCCCGCCGCGCTTTCTGATTTTTTTGCCCCGTTTGAGAAGGCTGAAATCACAAAAAAAGTTCATTATTTTGTATTTTGTAGAAAATATGAAGGTTTTCCTCTTTTTTCGTACCATTTGTTCCTTCTCTCTTCTACTTCTTCGTGTGATTTTAGTAGATTTCAAATCAAAGAAACAGTCGCAAATCATTCCTAAATGGCACGATGAAAGGAAAACGGAATCTAAATTCAGTCAGAACAGATTATGTCTCTGTGATTCGTTAATAAATCTAACAAAAATACTTGGAAAATGGTAGAATATATTTTAATAATACATTATTTGGTATAGGTTAAGCAGGTGGTATGATGGATTAGAGCATGCCGAAGGTTAGTGAAATAGCTTTACTTGAAAAACTAACACAAATAATGAAAATGAAAAGTTGCCCTCAATTAATGGTTTGCGTGGTTCCTATCACGCCTTTTCCTAGGCAACATACCCTCTCTCTCACAAACGGGGAATCACAAGTCCCTGAAAGCCTGAGGGGTAGATGAAGGGTGGTTGTGTGACTCGGTGAATTAAGGAGAGGGGTATGGCATGGGGGAAGCAAGGAGTTAAAGAGGGGTGTTCGTGTCATCTTGTGAAATAGGCCAGGGTGGGGGGGAAGGTTAATAAGGTGGGGAAGGAGGTAAGTACGTGAAGGTAGGGTGTGATGTAACCGACGAGTAGGACGGGGAGTCAAAGTGGTTGGCTGAAGAAGGGTGGTAACTGTGGGACAGGGGGTCGCTAGAGGGGTGAAGCGGGAAAGCACGAGTATGTAAGGGGGGGGGAAGCGAAGTTGGTGTCAGGGGGGGAGGCGCGCCATCGCGAAATAGTCGGAGGAGCGCCGCAGCGAATTGATGGGTGGGGATGGAAGTAGTTGTGGTTGTTTGCAAGTGGTGAATCTCGCTCCGATATCTCTCTGTAACACTTGGCTAGCTGATTCTTGTTGACGATATCAAAACAATGACCGCCGCACTGGAATGTCAGCATCGCTAATGGCCTCACGCTGGCGTATTCTGGTTTCCCTGCGGGGAAGAAAAACAAAAATTGACAAGAGAGACAGGGTTAAAAATGAAGTACAGTACGCAAGTGGTGTAGAGATAAATGGTACAACAATAATGTCACATTGTGACTTGAGGGAAGGTTCAGTATAGGCGGTTAAGTTGGCAAATATGCACTGTTGGAATATGGGTGAAATCTTAAAGAGACCCTTGCACATTTGAAAAATAGTGGTCCCTCACAAATTGTTCAAATTTCTATTTTTGCACGGTTGTAAAGCTTTTATAATACATTACCCCTCACCTGAAATGTTTAAGACCAAATCAGTGCCCTTAATGGTACACACACCAATTTTTTAATTAATGTCCCCGGTGACATTTATTCAGCAGACGAGACGACGGAAATGCCGTTTTAACACCAAAACACAATCAGGAGCCTGATTTCCCATGGCGGGAACCCTGTTTGTCTGATCTGTGACCTTTGTGTTTTTAATATCAATGAGTTTGAAAACAATTTTTCTATTGTTCTTCAGATCCAGAAGGGGTAAATTAAAGTTTACACAGCAAACTTAAAGTTTGGTCCTCAAATAATCTGGATGTCTTTAGCCTCTTACTTAATGTCCCTATCTGTTTTGGGGGTATGTTACTACTTTTATATGTAAAATATATCTCTATTCTTCCAATGGCCTAGACTATCATTTTGCGAACAAATTTCAGAAATTTCATTATTTTTGTGAAAATGTGCCAGTGCTGCTTTAGGTGAAACTGATGAGGTGGCCAGATTGTCATCACAATCACAATACATTCTTTAAAGACCAAGAAAAGTGTAGGGCCTTGGCAGCAAGAATCCATATCTAACACATCGCCATTGTTGAACACAAAAGGGAATCTGACCAAAAAAAAAAAATAATGATTTCTTGATTTTATGAAGGCAATATTTTGTTTATTTTTATTTCCCCAAAACCGATTGAGCTGAAGATCACTAACTCCCCTTTAAGTGGACATTTCTTAATTTTTTATGTATACATAACGGATGAGGACGATGTCATATGTGGGTCATGAAAACACCCATGACCGACCCCATCAAGCACCTAAATGGCTGTTTTTGTGTCTGTATTGCTGTAATTTTTCAAAATTCATTTTGGTGAATTGCTGATGAAAGAGCCTTGGCCGTATGGCCTGGAAAAGAGATAACATTGATAGACTTGTAAATAACACAAAAGGTCCCGCAGTAAGTACTGTAAAAATAAAAAAAAAGATTTAAATATTGTACAAGAATAAGGAGTTGGCCATAATACTCGTTCTAGTAGCAGAACCTATGTCTTAGAAACTCAAAATTCTAACTTTGCAATTAGTTGAAGTTTTATTGCAAAGCTACAATGTCCACATCAAAACAAACAAACCCCTGTCAATCAGCTGAAGTTTAAGACTTTAAGTGCAATTTTAAATTTCACAAAAATGTTTGACAATTCACTATTCAATTACATATGTGCACACTTACAGGATGGTTTTAACCAGCTACTGTGACCCTACTGAGTGAATATAATGAGAAGGTGGATGAATTTGGGCATGTTTATTTTCGACACCTGCGGACATGTGGATTGCTTGCCATAATGCATCGAAAATTGCTTCGTTTGCATAATGATGTCACAAAGATAGAACATTTCTTACGAAGCATTCTTCTAAACAACAAAAAACCAATGCAGGTGTAATCCTCAGCAGACTGTCTGTAGCCTTTAAAATTATAACACATTAGCACAGTTTCTTTTATTTTTAAGTTCATTGGTTTGTTTTTTAAAGCATCAGAAAAAAGGTCAGAAATTGCTGCAAAAGCCAACTGCTACAATCCAATAAAATATTCCAAACTTACAACAAAAGCAATTGTACTATGTGACAGCAGTTTATCATCAAACATATGTTTAATACAGTCATAAATCACTGAGAGAGATAGAAAGAACTTTTTTTAAATCACCAAATTTCAGCATAACTCGTCCCAGATTTTATTTACTTTCAAATAACATTCCTAATCAGAACTAGATGGTGTTTAAAGCCACCCCATACTGCTTTGAAGATAAAATCTGTATCTCTGTAGGGTAGGCTACCTATAACATTACTAATAACTATTTACACAATCAATACTTAGGGTATAAAGTACAAAATATTATAACAACGACTCTTTCAAGTCTTTTCTTATATCAGTGGGCGGGGTTTAGTAAGCAACCGCATATCATTGGTTGTTGCCTAATGATACCGATATTAGATAGTGCGTCGCGCGCAAGTTGGGTTACGCTTGCATGTATAAGGTTTAACGCGTGCACGCAGCTAGCGTTGGTTCATTTTGACAGCGGGAGAATAATTTGGCCCTTTTAACTAATATTTAATTGAAATAAAAATATTTCGGTGATAGACACCAAAACTAATAAGACTGAGAATAAAGATAGGATTTGTTGTTTTGCCTATCTAATATCAAGTGTCATATGGGATGGGCAGTCCAATATTTTTATCGTAGTCTGCCCGGGCATCCACTACTCAAAATATTGGGACTGCCCATCCAAATGACACAATTAGATAGGCAAACACACAAATCCTATCTTTTTATTCTCTAAATAAAACATGTCTTTTGCTAAAATGAGTGTAAAAGTCTGGTTTTTCTGGGTTGGGAACAGGCTCTGTCACATGACCTCATTAAAGCTTAATTTCTATATCAGAGTATCTTATGGGATTATTTTACGTAATAAGTGGAAAATTTTCGCGAGGTTTTATTTTTTCGCGAATGTCGCAAGTAACATAAAAACGCAAAAATAAAAACTGCGAAAATAACTTTGGCCCATGATTTATATTGCATTGATGACATCACTGTGAAATTAAATTCCTCGTGCATTTGGCAAAACGTGTTAAAAATCGCGAAAATCTCTGTACGGGCGGAATTTCCACTTGTAAAGCTATATCTCCACTCTTAACCAGAAACAGGACCTTCAACTGAATACGCCAAATTCAATAATAGACAAAGGCAGAAATCTACTTTTTACAACCGATTTCACATCTCTTATCGCGAAAACAATGACACAAACCAGGCGGTGGTTTGAATTCATACCAGAATCATTGAATATGCCTATTAATTGTACCTGACTAAACATGTGTTCAATTTAGAACCAAAGACCTTTTAAAGAACGGCTAAATTCCCTAAGTAGTAGCACCTGGTGGACTAAGAGTAGGCCTAAGTGTAAAGGCATAATAATAGGATTTTTTGTGGATCACATACCATATTGAAAGTGATTTTTTTTTCACTTTCTCAAACTGGTGCATTGTGGGATGGAGGACTCATCCCCCTCTGACAAACCCAAACAATTCTGATAAAATTGCCCAATTTGGAGTGGGGTCAAGGACCCGTAATTGACTTTCAGGTTCCTATCAGGTGTCAGAAGAGTTATTTAAAAGAATTGTGGGAGTACATTGACAGGGGTCGCCGTTGTCACAGGACAGATGTCCCTGACTGTTATGGGCTGATTTGTTTTTTTGTTTGTACCAAAATATCATATTTTCCACTGAAATTAATTCCTAGCCTGGCAATAATGGGTATCTAATTTTGACAAATGTTTAATTCGCTTGTGATCTGTCAATTGTTAAAGGATTTTCTCTATGTCTGTTTTGTTTAATGTGCTTGAGGTGGTCTCTTGTCGATCGGTAAAAAAGTTTCTCTGGTTTGTTAAATTTGATACGTAATGGTAGGCTAATGCAACATACTCAGTAATTCCAATTTTTAGCCATATTTTCACTTTCCACTTGTCAGTATCTGAACAAACACACAAATTAGTGCAGCATGATGAATGTTCCACCTTCCGTACGGTAAAGTGGAATATCCACCTACATATAATTTTCCGCTTTCTGCGCCTTCTGATCAAGTTGAATTAGAATACGAGAAATATTTATTTGGTTGAGCAAAAGTCTATGTAGGATAGGTCCAAAAGCAATTTAAAAACAAGTGAAAGTGGCTAAAAATGCAGAAGCAGAAAAATTACACCCCACGAAAATTACGACTTTTAAGTAGACCATTGAAGAAAATGCAGCTACCACGTGTAAATGTGAAATTTTTTCGATGTTTAGTAAATTTTTGCTTTCCATCATATCCAGGGAGTTACAAAAACGTTTCCCTGGAAAATTTCACTGTGAAGTATGGGATATTTGCAAACTTTTGGTTGTATTTCTATATTTCTCGCTCATTCCCCCAAGGCCATACTATAACCTTGATCATATTTTTCTTTGCAATTTTCTTAAAGGCTGATCGAGATTTTCACATTATAATGTTGGGTGTGTATTAATTAGAATACCCAACTAGAACTAAAGATATTCACCTAAAATTCTCATTCCAAAGTTGAGATGAATCATACTTTTTCATTTTTTCATTTAATAAACATTTAATGTATTAAGGTGCAATAGGATCTGGTGTATAACAAAAATGCTGGATCTGGATTTTTAGAACAAAGTTGAGATTTTCCATATTAGGACTTAATTTGATCTTCACACAGTGATTACTATGTGGACATGCATTACTGTATATGCCAAAAAAACCGGAATTGGTTAGAAATTGAGGGCCAACCTCCTCAAAAACTCTGAGTTGTCAGCCTTTTACTGTCTCCACTCATTTAATATTCTGCATGTAACAACTAAAATATTTACTGCCACCTACCCCTGGAAATCTTCCTGTTTCACTGTTTTTACAAAAATTAAAACAAAGTTTTAAATCTGGTTTGTCCTCCGATAATTGAGGGTGGCCGGATTCATCTCACATCCCAGCAATTACTGCTGTGAGAGGATTTAATTGAGTAAAGATAATTGACCGGAGGCCCTTCCTGATGTCAATGTGCTGGTGGCCGCCATTAGCTCTCCAGTGAGCCAATGCCCTTGTAGGTAGACTTTCTTTTTTTCTACCAGGGTAACCAAACTACCCTCCTCATCGGATTTTGGTAGAAAACCCGATGGTGTTGACGGTTTTAGCAATCTGGGACAGGTATACTGGTTACCAGGATTCCAGTAGCCGGCCCTCCAACGGACAACCTGACCTCAGTGACTAAAATCAGATAAAAACACTCGTTTTATCACACCTTGGGACGTTGGAGTAGCCATATTACTCTAGGCTTCTGTATCCAATTTGGAATCACAACACCTCATTACACTCCTAGCCATCACTTGGTGAGAGATTAAAGTCCCGAATTTGATGCAGCTCATTTCCTTCAACCCTACTTTTGATGCGACACAATAACATCTTGGGGCATTATCAATTCCCGCACCCAATGTCCACAACCAAAGTGGGTCAACTCCATTCTTTATGCTACACTGACCCTCTCTTCAATTTCCCTTCCATCCCTTATTTTTCCCGACACACTCCTCTTATTTCATCGTCTGATGTCCAATATTCAATCCATCCACTCAGTCTCTCGCTGGCCCCTGCGTCCCTTCCCCACACATCAACACTTCTGTGTTGTGCCTTTAAGGAACTGGGGACAAGTAGGCAAACCCAACTACCACTATCCTTCCTTTAAGTTCTTTCCAATCAATCCAGAGTGGTGTAATTAAGTCCATCCCACAAATGTCCCGGGTTTTGGAAAATCTCATTTCAATTCCATGTATCCCACAAAATCTATTCTTAACATCTAAAAACCCTTAAACTTTTAACACTCTTAAGGAATTTGCATGATCATTAAATGTCTTGTGATTCTAAAACTTCTTTCACTTTTTCTCCCTAATTACTGGATGTGGTTTATTATTACAGAACAGTAATCGGCACGTTGCCATGGCATCCATGGGATTTGATCAAAACACCCCGGAAATCAACGCAACACTTCCGTCAACTGTCAAATCCAGACCATCAGCCTTGCATGTGACTTTGAGATTGCTGAATTCCACCACTATTGTCTCAGTATTCTTGTTCAGTAGATTTCCGATTATCAAAGCAGAATATGAGCCAGGTTTAAGACATTTGTAAGAGCCCACTCGGGTCGTTGCTTTCCTCGATGGGGCACGTTGAAGCCTCTTAACCATGTAATTCTTGTTAAGGATCTACAAACTGAGGAAGTATGTGGCTCTTACAGGAATACTTCAATAAAAAGAAAAAAACTTCACAGAAGTCTAAAATGGCATAAAGTAAATGTTGAGCTTGCCCCAATCGAGGGGAGATGGAGAAAGGACACGAGGCATCGCTTTAGAAAGCACGGGTATATCATGCTGTTACTACTTGCAACTGTCCATGACCTTTGTCGACCCCCAATCCATTGTTACAGTCCCAATTAATCTATAACATAATAACAACTAGACGACTCCAGGATACTATGCCTTCGGTTGGATGTGAATAACAAAGACTTGCATGACGTGGTATCATCAATAATCAAGTTTTCCCAGATGGGCAGTGGGGTACACAATTACCATGTAGACTCTAGTTCATCTTGTCGTTTTAGTGGGAACTTGTGCCCAAGAGGACATAGGTATTCTAGCAACAAGCAACTTTGATATTTTGTGTTTTTTGACCTTTGACCCCTCTAACGATGGCTCACAGATCGAGGTCACTGTGGACTCTTTTTTCACTTTTCATGAGTCCTATCACGTGAAATAGCTATTTAGGTCAATTTAAGCGTTATTTTATTCTTTGACCCCTAATGACCCCATTTGACCTTTTGACTGCCCAAAATGTGCACATAGTATAGAGGCCTTTTTCGCAGTGTATCTTGTTAACAATTTGACAAATATCTACTGGGTTCATGCTTTCGCGTTTTGCATATTAATTAGCTCATTTTGCATATCTTGCACGTGCCCATATGGGCAATATTGCTTTCGTTGATTCGTCTCGACATTACCCCAAACTTTTGCACAGACATCACCAATCCGGTGTATCGATTTTTTTAGATATAAGCCTTTTTGCATATAATTATTAAGTGCCGCATTTGAATGTTAAGGAGTTCCCGATATTAAAATTTCGTGTTAACAAGCTGTATACACTGACCAAAGACAATGCTCATGTGGAATTTTCGTACGTAGCGCACCTAATCTGTAGAAGAATTATGCCTCAAAAGATTTTTAGTTTTTGAAACCTATGTTGACCCAGTACGAGAGTCAAAGGTCAAAATTATTCTACACCCTGGTGTAACTTGGGTCAGTGGATTCTTATTGACCAATTTGGTAAATATCGGCCCAGCAGTTTGGCACTAGTAGCATTTTGAAGAGGTACAAGAAAGCAAGAAGAACTAGAGCTAATTGCGTCTTGAAAGAGCGCGAAAAGTTACGGCCGGTTGTAACCGTTGACCGAAAGGAGTTGTCGCATGAAGAGGTCACATTACTTTCATCTACAAGATGCACCATTCAGATTTGCCAAGCGATTTTGATTTGTTAGGCCTGAGAATAAATTCCTAGGGTTTTCCGTTGGAATGCCCCTTTTTTTAATTGGTTAAATGTGGCATATGGGTCAATCAGTGATGATAGGCCTTTAATTTGTGGTAGTAGGAATCTGTAGATTTTCAGGGAATGCCCCTTGAATTGGTAATTGTATAATGTTGTATGGGTCGAATCTGAGAATTACCACATTATGCAGCTCTAAGGGGATTATGCGAGTGAATCTCTGGAGATAGCCTGTCATAAATATGAGAAAACTTGCAATAGCAGTTTTTTAAAATTAACTCGTACATTTTAACTCCCAAATCCCAATTCAGGAACTCACAACTTGTACTCGCAACTAACACTCACAACTCGCAGATTATCCAAACCCGTATTTGTCGCAATCATGATTACACTAGCATTCTTATATTCAAAACACCATGGACATGAATCCAACACTATAGAGTTCCCGAAAACTACTATAAACAAAAATATGTATGGAGTTATCATTTTATCCCATTGTCAGATAGTGATCAAGGCCTCAAAAAGTAATAGTTTGTACAAGACAAAGAGGAATTGTATATAGGACATCACTCCCTTCAATAGCTTTAAAACATTGTGATGGCAATTCAGTTAACAAATTTGACACTGTTTAGTGACATACTCTTATTGTAAATAATATGCCCATAGAGCTAGTGAATTAGAAAAACAAACAAACACATACCTGCACGAACGTTGATGTACACAGTGTTTCAATAATAAATTTAGGGTCTAGCACAGAACAACAACTGTACAGTTTCCCATATAGAGTATTATAGTATTGAGCATGGCTACACAGAACCCTAGCTAGAGGAGTTCACTTCCAGTTAAAAGTGTCAGATATCATGTACCACTCAAGCCTGGGCTCAAAAAGTTCAGGTTATATGCACACAGTGAAGGAACAAAATGCTTGTGTTATAATGTTATGGTGCCATTATATACTAGGTAATGCCATTGGAACTTAGCCCCGGTTTTGAAAACTTGGGTTAGGTTTTTTTAACTTTGTTGGCCCCTCACGCAACATTTGATATCAAACAAAGCACACACTATATAGCTGAAAGTCCTAACCATTCTCTGCCAAAAACTGTAGGCGGAGTACATTTGTAAAGAAATATCACATTTGACCCTGTGACCCCTACGTGACCACTGCCCCACACAAAGCACAGCATATAGTGTGGCATCAGGTCATGAATCTGAATGAGAGAGTGAGTTAGGTCATTAGAGGTCAAGCCGTAAAGGAGGCAGTTGCGTGGTTGGAAGAAGAAGAAAAGAAAATAGAAAGAAAGAGAAAGAAAGAACAAGGAAAAGAAAGAATAAGAAAGGAAAGAAAGAAAGCAAAGAAGAAACAGCAAGAAAGAGGAAAACAATAAGTTAGGCGAAAAGACTAAACTTAAAGACACGAAGAAGACAGGAATCATCATTGCGGCTGCACCGCATGATATAAAAAGGGAATATATGGGTATTAGTAGTGGCAACAAAAGCATCTATGGGGCAGGTGGAAATTTCAAGAGGTGTCAGTTGTCAGGTGTTTTTTTTTATAATTCAAATCAATCCATTTTTTGCACTGATATAAAAAATACAAAATTTACATGCATACAGCATTTTTTTTATATTATTAAACTCCCCAACAAGACTCAAGTAATTAGATGGTGGGGTAGTGGGTGGGTGGGGGGGGTGCAGGGTACGTGAATAAAAAAAATTCTGAAGTACAAAATTTGAAAGAAAGAATATGTTTAGGACAATTCTCAAATACGGTAATCCAATTTATGTGGTCAAGAATAACAGAGCAATATAATGACCTGAAATGACCAATACCCTTTCCATGTCACCACATTAAGATCCGTGTCTCAATGTAAAAGCATTACCAAGTATGAACTGGATCCAAACTACACTAAAAAGCTCATTAATGTGAAGCGTGCCAACCAAAAGGGTTAATACTCAATATACTGATCCTAAGTGACCCCTAAATGACCTTGACCTATCTGTTATCCCAAACATAAAGACCATTTGTCTCAATGTATTTAAGCATACAAAGTTACGTCGGCCTGGTACTAACTTGATTCATCAATGCACTAAAAAGTTTACAATAAGTTGAAAAAGTGTCAACCAAATGGAGTACATTAAAATGTTTGAAATACACACCACCCACACACACACTGACACACAAGACTGAAAGACCAGACACACGAAATCAGGCCGACATAAGTCTTTTTCCAATTGCATCTGCACGACCTAAACCTGGGACAGCCAACAGCTTTAGTCATGTCACCATAAAATGGCCATTTGCCAAAAATTGGAAAGAGCATTTAAAGCGTGTATGTCAGAGGCCTAAGGATTCTCTGTTATTTTACACTCTGTTGGGTTTTGTTTTAGTTTAGTTTATCTTGGAAATGAATTCAGGTAGCACTTTTCCCTCCAAACTTAACTGAAGGGGAATCATGAAATTATGATCGGCTGGGGCACAACAAAACATACAAAATACCACACGTTATAGCTTGCTGCATCGACAGGGTCACATGCTTGTGAAATTTGAAACCCTCATTTCTTACCAATATTGCCATTCTGGAACCGTGTTGGCAATAATGGGGTAACAAATGGAATATTTTTTCCCCAAAAATATCCAATCATATCATCGAGCAACGTTGCACAAAGTGGGTGTTTGTTCCAGCCAGTTCCTGGGATTGTTACGATCAATGAATCACGGCTCGTTTGCAAGCTTCAAGGTTGTCCTCAACCACTGGCCAAATCTACCCCCACAAAATATTTAGAATACACAGAAAAAGAAATTAAGCATTAAGCGTTATTTGCAGTCATTTAGACTTGGTCACGTTTTGTTAAGTAACAGGAATGAATAAAAAAAGTTGATAAAGCTGATGGCAAGGTCAAAGGCTATTCTTTATTTGTTGTTAAGGGCAATGCTTTTGCTTTTTTAACCAATTTTGCAAACTTTCATTTTAGATATAAATTGCCCATAATTACTTATTTACAATGCAAAAAAAAGTATTGGTACATAAAGTGTATTCATGTCCATAAATCTTTAATTCCACCAAAATTATTGAGTTTGTTAGAATTCTGTAGTCTATACAATTTTTTGTAGTAATATATTTTCACAATTTGCTAACAAGGGCCATTTTGGCACAATGCATAAATATTTTATGCCTTAGAATACCTCTTATTTATTTTGCTTTGTAGAATTCCTTCCTTGATTTCCAATTTTCTTGCCCCATCATTTTTAGGTGTAAACATGAATTTCTATAGATTTATGGTATAAAATTCTTTTAAAACATACCTTACCACTGATATCAGTCAATGCATCTTTTAGAGAAGGATGCACATTTATGCACCTAACTATATACGGATAGTGATTCTAAAATTTAAGATAAAACTTTTTTAAAAGATTTTGTCTAGAAACAATGCTGTCACGGAATTTACACTGGAAACACATCATTCAATTTCTAACATCTATTTTGGGACAAAAATTATTTCCTAAGCCAACAAATCTATTTCAAGATTCTATGGCTTTAATTTTAATTGCACTTGTCACATTTCTTCCTGCTGAGAAGTTGTTATGACCAATCAAAAGATTCTTATCTCGTCATCATGATCGTGAATACATTGAAAGTGTGGATATTACAGCAATGTCATGTGATCCTACGATCATGTGCTTTAACATTTCCTAATTAGTATAATAACAGAGTTTTATCAATGCCCTTTTAAAGGTGGTGACCTGATCATAGTCATTTTTTCGTAGGTGCCTCACGTGGAAGCATATTACCACTAAAACATCTGATTACATAGTAAGCAAAAATGTATACAATGTATGTGCGAGTTAAAGTTATTCACCACTTTTTGGGAGCATTTTTGTTTGTAACATCAAAGGAAACATTTCCTAGGCCCTGACATGTAGCCAGCCCAGTGATTCTAAGGGGGCAAGTTCCCGGTAGGTGCGACAAATGTCCGGATCACATGCAAAAATATTCCGGTCGCAGGGCAAAAGAGTCCAAAAAAAAGCTGATTTAACATGAATATCTATCTTTGATTTCTCAATTTCCCCTCAAAATATTTTTCAGAGGGGGCACTGTGCTCCCCTCTGCCAATACCTATGCCACTGCTCAGGCCTAAATTTTCACTGGGGCAACACGAAAAACAACAGTTTTCTTCAACTACCCAAATCTCCATTTTGTGGGGGTAAAGGAGATGTTGTTGATTGAGTCACACACCTTTAAAGATGCTTGTTCCGATTTTATGTCTATTGTACTTAATATGAGAGTCTGGAACTTGCATAACTCCCCATCAAGTACCATGGGAAACAAACTTGCAGTTTTGATGGTACAAGCAATACTGCATATTGCAAGATTAATAAATATTCGCCCTTGTCTTCCTGGAGGTCTATTGTCTATTTATTTTTTTACAGGTATTTTCAAACTTGTTGTCACAGCAGAGTTACAGGTGGCACTTGAGAGTCCCTACGTATGTAGGCCTCTGGACGTGCTCCACTTGCTATGCTGCTATTGGATAATGGCACTTTTAATTAATTTCATTTACAAATTGGCAGATTATTAATTTGCAAATGCCTGCTTGTTACTGTCTTGCCCTAATTATTTTTTATATACATATTAAACGCATACCAGAGCATTAACAACAGAAATCTAGGGTAGTACCAATTGTTTGGCGCCAACATAGCGATTAACCCTTTCTGAAAAGGCCCACTTCTGCAGTGATGGGATATGTTCAGGAAGAGTAGTCTACATCCTAACAGGAGTGTACTACTGTATAAGTGGAAATTTTCGCGAGGTTTTTATTTTCGCGAATTTCGCGAGTGAACATAAAAACGCGAAAATAAAAACTCGCAAAAATGACTTTTTCCAATAGATTTGTATTGCATTGATGTCAATACCGTGAAATTAAATTCTTGCGCATTTAGCAAAACTGTTCAAATCGCGAAAATATCTGTACGCGGAAATTTCCACTTATACAGTAAATGCAAAGATCATCATACAACATTTGTATGATGTGCTAGTCATAATAATTCAGAATAAGCCACTCATCTTGAATTTTATGTTGAAACTAAAAAGGTCCATTTGTGAAGGACTAATTCCTGGTCTAACCCTAACACTGTTCTTGTTTCTAGCCTATCTCCCAAAAAGAAGGGAAGGGGTAAAAGGATTGAAGCTAAAGAAGATTCCACGTCTTGGGTGGGATTCGAACCCGGGCCCCCAGCACACCGGTCCCATGACATTAGGGATGGCAAGCCATGAGGGTGTTGCTGGCCCAGCTAGTAATTTTGTGCCTATATGTGCTCGTATGATGACGTCATCACATCTTTTTGGACTTGGTGCATTTTCTAGCTTCAGCTTATTGAGTTTTGGTGGTGACAGGGTTAAAGCTAGACTCATGTGAAGATTACCAGCCTAATAGTACAAGTGATATTTTTGTGTAACAATTTGGGTTTCCATTTCAGGCATCTGGTACATGGATTGGCCTCTCTTATGGTAATTTGAGTATTGTCACATGATTCTCACATGTGCAAAACCATTTCCTAATTACAGTCTGATTTCTTTATTTGTATCACTTCATGTGGATTGTCTAGGGTATGCTTTAAAGGCACTATCAGTGATTTGCTAAATCCGAAAATCAAAAAAATCATCCAAAATCAGATTTTTTTTCATGTTTGTAACAAGTACAGGTGTCCTAACATACCCTGCAAATGACAGTACCAGAAGCAACTTAATAAGGACAAAATCAGAGGTTTTAGTCACTACTGTCTGTTCGGACACTTACTACAACACAGAATTGAATGGAAATTCCCATCTTTGAACACTGCCGTTTTCTTCTTTTTCTGTAAATTCGTCACTTGGAAAAAGTAACTAAGAGAATTGTACAATATCCTTCACTTTTAAGCTATTCCTGCAAAATTTATAGATTTTGACTCTTTCGGATAAATCACTGATAGTGTCTTTAATTTGGAGGGGTGAACTGAAGTTTAAAAAGCCAAAGGTATAGTGGAGCAGATAGGCCTACATTATTAAAGAGACACTGGCACATTTGAAAAATAGTATACCCTCAAGATTTTTCAATATTAATATTTTTGCATGGTTGTAAAGCTCTTACATTAGCCCTCATCTGAAATGATTAATAATAATAATAATAATAATAGCAGAGATTTATATAGCGCCTTATGCTATTGGCCTCTAAGCGCTTTCACAATGGCTGCTGATCACTGTGGCCCAACCATACCATAAACCATTTAGCATAATTTCAAGGGATGCAGCAGATAGGGATCAGCGCGTTCCCTTATCAGCAAACATACATTGAGATAACCATCGCAGCCGGGACCAGCTTCCCAAATATCGCATGGGTAGGTCGGGACAACCAAGCGGTTAATTTCTTTTCCAGGGAAATTACAAGATAGCTGAATCTCACAGGGCTCGAACGCACGCCTATACGCATGGATGAGCATACACTGGAGTCGAGCGCTTACCTGATTGAGCTATCTTGTCCGCTTTAAGACCAAATCACCGCCCTTATGGGTAAACAAAACAATTTTATAATTAAATAACTTTGGCAGCATATATTCAGCAGACGATTGGAAATGGGGTTTAACACAAGAAAACACATGCCAGAGTTGATTCCCATGGCATGCACCCTGTTTGACTGGTCTGTGAACTTCTATGATATTCATGTAATAGACATATTTGTTGATTAACGTTACAACAAACTTGAAGTTAGCCTACAAAATCCCTGGATGTCTTTAGCCCCTTATTAATGTCCTTATCTGTTTTGGGGTATGTTATTTTTATGTGTGAAATACATCTCTATTCTTCCAATGGCATAGATTATCATTTGCGAGCAAATTGAAGAAATTTCATATTTTGTGAAAATGTGCCAGTGCCGCTTTAAATGCAATTGCTTTGTTATTGCAGATAAAAGCTTCAAAATATTGTATAATTAATTTCAAATATGTTTAAATTTCATATTGCCCTTGAGTTGACTCGCTAAATGAAATGTTTGATTATTATCACGATTATCCTACGTGCAGAAGATTAAAGAATTTGCTAGATTAAGTAACTTGTATGTCTCTGCCTGTATGACATATTGGTGCTTTCGTCGTTAAATTTGTAGAATTCAATCTTACTGGCATCACTTTATTTAAAGCAGCACTGGCACATTTTCATAAAATATGAAATTTCATCAATTTGCTCTCAAATACTAATCTAGGCCATTGGAAGAATAGAGATACATTTTACACATGAAAATAACATACTCAAAAACATATAGGGACGTTAATAAGAGGTAAAAACATCCAGGTAATTTGTAGGCTAACTTTTAAGTTTTCCATAACTTTAATCAACAGATGTGTATTACATGAACACCATAGACTCGTGCTCATTGATATTAAAACCACAAAGGTCACAGACCCTTCAAACAGGGTACATGCTGTGGGAAACATGCATACGGCATGCATTTTCTTGTGTTAAACTCCATTTCCGTCGTCTGGTGAATTAATGTCAGATCGTTCCGTTTACCCATAAGGATGCTGATTTGGTCTTAATCATTTCAGGTGAAGGCTAATGTATATAAAAGCTTTACAACCATGCAAAAATATCGATTTGTAAAAATCTTGAGGGCGCACTATTTTTCAAATGTGCCAGTGTCTCTTTAAGAGGCATCAACTAATAAAAACACAATCACAATTCTTATTGTAATACATGATATATGCATACAACACTGGCATGTTTCTTTGGAGTATATTGATATGTTGCTAGTTCACAACAAAAAATGGATTCAATCTTAAGAAATTGATTTTCAAAGGGTTGGTACATTTTGTGACCCCCACTTTGCCCTGACCCAACTCAGAATTCAGCAGCCTTTATGGAATAAAGTGCATGTGATACTGTACTTTATTCCGCAAAGGCTGCTGAATTCCGAGTCGGGTCAGGCAAAGTGGGGGTCACAAAATGTACCGACCCATTTTCAAACTCAAAATCAGAAAAGGGTGTTCATGATCATTTGTTCTGGTGATACAACAATTAATCAAATTAAAGTACGAGTATAATAAGTTTAGGTAATATGTGACACCTCTTTATTTCAAACCTACAAAATCTCATTACCTAAATTCAGAAATTACTTTATAAAGTGATTTTCTCTAATATAAAACATGTGAAAGAAAAGGCTAAATGTGAGTTCAGCTTTGCTTGCAATGGGTTTAGCATTTTTATAAACAGATTCCAAAAACAGGACAGATATTTCATGGCAATTCCGCAAACGAGAAAGGTCACAAGCTTCACCCACTTACGTCAAGACCCGCGTCAAGAAATACAGATAACCCCCTTCACTATATACGCAGTTGCCCCGAGCAGTGGACGCACCCATTTCCAGACGAGATTAGCAATGGTATAATCGCGTAGACCAATTACTTCCTCAACAACTTCCTGCCCAGTTGATGACCACGCTGTCGGTATACACTAAACCCTGTGTGTATCGTACAGTGTGTCCAAAAAACTTTACCCTAACAGCGCCCCCAATTTCAGGTCTTTATAAACATTTATGCAAATTATTTATACATATAAAAAGTATTGTTTATTAGCTTTTCAAAACAGCAAACCCCATCAAATTTGGGTCCCAAATGACAGAGTTGTTCCAAATTGAATGAAAACTCTGTTTTTTTACTTGTAACATAGACCTGGTTTTGCATACATTGTGTTTTGATGATGTGTAAAAAAGACAGTCTGTCCATGTTAGTACAAGTAAAAAACACAGATTATGTTTAGGGATAACATGTTTACCATAGGCGTAAATCCCGGGGGGGATGGGGGGGATATATCCCCCCCAATATTTTGATGAGGGGGGATGGTCAATACGATCATCCCCCCCAATGTTGATGCCCGTTCATGCGTTTTTGACCAAAAATAACCTCATATTTTACCATTTTAGTTTAAAAATGGTAAATTTCCGCGCGCTTCGCGCGCATTTTGTTCTAATTACAATCAACTTTAACGATTTTAGCTTCTAAATGGCAAAATATTTTGCGCGCTTCGCGCGCACATGTGCTAGTAATGGATCTTTTCGGTAAACCCTGTTTCATTCTAAAATTTTCATCAACCCCATCCCCCCCAATGTCAAAAAGAAATTTACGCCACTGATGTTTACCACTGACATTTAGGGTTAACATTTTACCACGGAAACACACACACACAGACAAACATACACACATACACAAAACCAAAGCAATCCCTATGTGTCATCTTTCTTGCCTGAAAACACACCAGGAGAATACCAGGAGAAACCTCTCCATATAACAAAATCAACAACTTAATGTTTTTCTGTACCCCCAAAAAAGCAGATATATTATACTGAAAAAAATAGGCGACACAAACAAGATTGTTTGGTGATAATTTAGGGGAAAATCATTTATTCAACTCATGGACACTGTATTGGTATTTATTACATTGAAAACTTATCAAAAACACACTTTTATAGGGTGCACTCAGGTATTAAATTAAAGAATTTTATGACACCAAATGTTACCTCATTGTGACTCGAAAGCCTCCTTAAGTACACCTTCATCGTAAGTAGATCTCATCAAGACTACATGTAGAGGTGTGTAGCATAATTAGAATGTGAGTTTACCTTCATGAAATTCAATGTGAAACACCACACGAATACTTTACTCATCCACAAATCGGTTTCTTATCTTGCACCTAGAACCTGAACCATTATTCAAGTGCAATTTGAATTTAAATTGACTCGAGTTATGAATTCTAGATAATTTACACCTACATGATTGAACGTGTGCTGTATCATGTTTAAAAAATAAATATGCACTTGTGTTACGAACATTCCGGGCCCAACAGCCGCGATCGGATGAAATATGCAATAGAGATGACAAATTTTCTTTTTCTTTTTCATGTAATATAAATATTCAATATCAGTATGCGTTAGCCGTGTTGAATTGAAAAAATAATACGGCGAGTCGCTATAATTGCTTTGGTACCAGGAAGTGAAAAACAACATGCAAATCACGTCGCCTGGAACACCACCCACCTCTATCCATGTACGGTAAGTGGCAGGACTAGCTCAGAGTCGTTTCTCGTGTATCCTCTAAACACTTTGCGAAAACAGGAAGCTACTCTCTCGTAAAACCCAACTTCACTGATTTAGTATATCTAAACTTGTCTCATGCACCATTCATATGCAACTGATCACCGGGATTTCTGATCTGATCAGTCGACGGCCAACCTAGGGGATTGCATGACCGAAATAATTCTTTACTGTACAAAAAGAGAGAAAAAGAGAATGAACGAGAAGTATACATAAATAGAACAAATATGATTAGAGTTTGTTGTGTATGTGTGAAGGCAAAAAGGTTGTAAGTGCAATAGCTGCCATGTGACATCATCACATCAGTGTGCTGCCATGTATTTATTAGGACGACTCACTTTATCTTTTCTTGAGTCAGTGGCTCTTGAAATGGATGATTATAGTTCGTCGTGTACGTGTGAATGCAAAAGGCTGCAAGTGCAATAGCTGCCACGTGACATCACATCGTGTGCTGCCATGTATTAGGATGCCTCACTTTATCTTTTTTGAGTCAGTGGCTCTTGAAATGGTTCTTCAGGAAACTGTGTTGCTTACATAACCATTTCAAGAGCCACTGACCAAAGACATGGCATAATAGTATACGTTTGATTGGAATTTCTGACAAAAGGCAGCTATTGTACTTACAACTTTCTTGCACTCACACGACGAGTTTGCCTACTTTACTTTCTTTAAAACCCCAGGCACTATCGGCCGATTTGATTGGCTAATTACTTCTTATGAATAACCAATCAGAGACATGGTAAGAAAAAATAATAAGGTGCATCCAGATATACAGATGGTCAATTTTGATTGGTTATATTCAGAGGTTATATCATGTTATATCATGTAATAAGCCAATGAGAGACGCTGTAAGAAAGGTGGTAGGCCACAGAGGGTTACTAGCACAAGATGGTGTATCTCATCGTGCACTTACGAATGCTTCTAAATAAGCTGATTGAAAAGTGTTAATTGATCCAAGTTTGATTCAACTTTGACGAGCTTTGCATCGAATAGCTTCTAATGCATACTGAATGAGGTTTGGGAACATGACTTACTTTATGTTTCTTAGAAGCAAACACTGTACATTGATTCAATTACGAGCCAGAAAATCCAGGCAAAAGATTTTTCGGAAGCCACTCTTGAGTTGAAAAAGAAATTGAACTATAAACATGCGAGTCGAACGGAAATCGTAATGCTGATAAGATAGCAACATATTTTTACTGCTTGTAAGTCTGATGTCTACAAATGGTGGCCTGATGTTGCCAGATTCACAAATCTTTGTGAAAATGGATTTAAACCATGCAAGATTGATGTGTGTTTTTTATTAATAATAATAAAAAATTCAGGGCATAAGAAAAAGTAAATTTGGAGCACAGCAAATTACTTCTATGGCATGAAAATTGTTCTTAAAGGTGGTTGTTCGATTTATGTGTATGTGTTCCTACTTGATTGAGAGGGGGCCTGGCACTGGCACATACACCCCATTCAAGTACGTGGAAAACAAACTTGCGGCTTTGATTGTAGACGCAATAATCCATGTGCCAAAGCCCTATTCAATACTGTCTGTGCTATATAAAGTGTTAACCACGAAAACGGCGTTTTTTGTTAATATATCTTGGGAATGAAATGATTCGAGGGCTAAAATTTCAAAACGACAATGAGAAAAAATACGGCCTTCAATCTGATATTCAAATCGATATACTTCGGGTAAATCAGGGGCGGTTCCCAAAGACGATCGGAAAACACACCTTAATTTTTCTCTCCAGATTTTTTTTTAATAAAATTAAAAATATTTTTTTCAAGATTAAAAAATTGGTAATGGAATATATAAGGTAAAGAGGATACACCAGTGCCATTTATTTTACTCTATACCGATAATTTATGCTTAAATTGGTTGTATCTTCATAAAAGCATTTTCCTCATTTGGCAGTATCATTTAATAGGCCAAAAAAATTACAGCATAATCTTGAAATGCAAAAAGGAGGGAATATCCTAAAATTTTCAAAAAATTTTTCTGCCGAATAGTCGGGTTCTGGGGGAGAAAATTTAATTTGGTCAATTGAGGGCAATAAAAAAATTGGATGGCCTGATAAAGATGCATTTTGTGATTCTTTTTGTGTATGTTTCACTAGATATCCTGAGAAAAGCTTCTCCCAATTTCAGTTGATTGATCTTGCATTTTGGTGTTTAGAGATAAAATGTTTGTATCGCAGTGGCCCATAGACCACTGTACTGTAATTTCTGTCCGTTACAGACAATTGCAAATTTCTTGCAGAGACGATCAAATTTGCACAAAGATTAGATAGGCACATATTACTTACTTATCAACGTTCAGATGATACAAAAATCTCAAATTTTTTTAGGTAAGTTGGGGGAACAAGGTGTGGATCATTGAAAGCCCTTTTAATTTTAAGTTGTATAGACTATGCAGTTCCTACTAATTACCACCAGCTGAAAAGGGGAGCATTCTCTGAAAAATTGATCCAATTTGATACTATTTTCTACATCCTTACAATGATTCAGGTATAACATGCCCACATAGTTCAATTTCTTCTTAGGAAATGGATGTGGGATTTTACCGAGGTATATTGACCCACTTACTAGCACTGTTTAAGCTAATATTTTTAAAGTTAATTTATATTTGTTAATTAAAAAATATCAACATGGAAACATATGAATATAAAGGCATATGAATATATATTGATTAATAAATTTTAATTATACTTGTCAATAAATTCTGCAAAAATAACATAATGAACAATTTCAAAAAAGAGTTGAAATCACAGGGTGAAAAATGTACACCAAAATAATGGCTTATAGAGTAGGTCAAAAGTTAAAGATGTACTGCACGATTGTAACAGTCACATCCTTTATTTCACATGAAACATCCATGTTTTTCTATTTCCAAAAAATGTCATCTAACATGGCCCACTATGGGCTATTGAAGTAACCATTCCTTACTCTAAACCAGGTGATTTTTTTTGTCACATCACAATCTTAAAAAGAAGATATTTTTATGCAAAAGCTGAAAAACAGTGACTTTTCTAGTGCTACCAAAATGTAATCGGGTAGGGCACCTTTAAAATGTCATATCTGAAATCGGCACCATAACCCAAACCATTTGAAACCAGCTTGATTGATGTACTCAAAAATGTAATTTAAAGTGATTTTGGGGAATACACTCCCTCCTTAAAACACCCCCCTCCTTAAAGCACCATTTGCAACACTTAAGAATCATATCGAGGGTTTAGTGCCCATCTGCAATAGCTGCCATTTGTCAGTTGTGTTATTTGCTATACCTGCCAAATTTAACATGTGGCAGCTATTGCAGATGGGGTCTTTTTGCCCTAAACCCTTGATATTCCAGGGTCCCTCTTCAACTGTCTACAAATTCTTGACATCAAAATTGTTTTCAAATAAGTAAGAGTGATTTTGGTGTGTGTTCATTTCATTATTTTTGAATATTTTCTTTGTTGGACTCCCTCTTTATTATCAAAGGGATATGTGTTTGGCTATAACAGGGCTGTGGTATACATAATATTTCCAAAATGGCAGCCATTACGAACTCTTCCCATCGCTCTCACACTTGTTGTTTTACATCAGATGAGAGATCGCTTACATAATTGAGGCTACTCGTTTGTGCTAGCCACGTTTAACTTTGTCACTCCCATTCACTTGTTTGTTCCAAATATGCATCCAATCGAGTTAACAATGATCTCAACGTGGGCGGAGGAGTCGTAAATGTTGCATGGGGTAGTTGGAAAAATTGCTTGAAGAATCAAGATAGCACATATCGACATTTAAAAGTTCATTTTCAATTAAAATTGATGCCTGGTGTATTATGTTATTGGAACCCTGAAGTAGAGATTTGAACAATAGAACATGTTTGTGTTTAACATTTTTTTTAGCACAGGAAAGAAACAACTTAACATAAACTAATAATCTTTTAGTATGTTCAGGATTGCTCTTATGTTCCTTTATACTCTGAAAATTGAAAACATATTGCAAACTCAAAGTGTCACAGTCAACAGGTAGGCAAGGGTTTGCGATGCAGGTAAATTATGGTCCCAGCGAAGTACCACGATGCGCCTCAGAAATGCCAAATAGATAATACTAGAAATAGACAAAAAAATCATACCCAATTGCCGTATACAATTTCTGTAGATGCGAACACTATAATACAATTGCGTCCAATTTTGCCCCATTGTTTATCTCCCGAAGGGAGTGAAGAAATGACAGAAGAGGGGAAGAAAAAAGTCAGAAATTCAGTCGATCTCGAACCAGAGGGGGCCCACTCCCATGACCGGGAGATACTACAATACAATAGTGTGGCCATGGCCTCGAAAAAAGTGGGGGAATTTGGAAAGCTCCTTCCCAGGAAGTTGGCCATTTGGAGGGAAACTTGAGTCATTTGGAGGGAAATTTTAAATAGATATATAAAATATTAAAAAACAGAAAAAAACTAAAAAATCAATAAATTTTACATTTTTTCAACCCCCGAGTGTGGCTTCCAGCAATTTTGTGACTCCAACATTGTCTTCGAGTTTGACCACGCAATCCAGGAATTTTTCTCAACTCATGACTTAGGCGTTTGTTGAGTGGTTTTGGTACCATTAGGGTTAATTAATAGAGGTTATGGTCAATTTTCACCTTATTTTACTGTTCACTGCTTTCTGCCATATTACAATTTTAAGGTAGTCCAATGAGTTTAGTTTCAGTTTAGTTTCAGTTTATTTACCGGAAAACATAAAAACAATAAATACATGACCATTGGAGGGAGAGAACAAGAGGAGCAATGATCGGCAAAAATAAGGTAACCCAAATGTTACAATTACATATCTAAACTTATGCTACGAGGGAAGACGATCACAGACAAAGGACAAGACAAAACGGTTAAGGCTGGACTTTAGACAGGACGATACATGTGCATAGTGTGAGCAAATTGGCAGAGATAACAATTCTTTAAATGAAAAATCAAGATTATAGATACAGATATACTTAATAAATACGGAGTGAATCATGGTATAAGACAAAAGATATAATTTGAATTTACTTTGAACACAATGAAACAGATTTGACATTTTTAATCCCAAGCATTAAACATATCTTTCCGCTCCTCAGGAAAGTATTAAGTGCCCTCCCACAATGCCCAAGTTTGGGATTTCACCTCAATAAGTAAGCCACAAGGTGCTCTTACTTATGGATTTGTTGCATGATCATGAATGTATTGTGGTTCTTAACTTCTTGAACACTTTAGCCCTAAGTCCTTGACCATGTGTTCAGTACAGTACAGTAAATATACACATTGCCATCATTGTGGGATTGATTCAAACACTTTCTGACTGAGTCCCAATAGACCAAATTATCATCTATTGTCTGTATACATGTACTTCTTTACTCATTTCTGACAGCCCTGATAAACTCTTAAATTGCCTGTAGGTTCTCATCATGGTTGTTAGCGTCCGAGCCCCTGGACCCCTGCATTGCCATCTTCACTAATGCTGTCGAGTAGCCATCTTCTATTATCACACGACAGAGTCAGCCAATTGTCAGTCATCCCCCAGGACTACTAGTCAGGCAGCCATTATTATTTCAGGTTGGCATAATTTCCAAGAATCACTGTCATTGCTGTTGTAATCTAATATCTGCTTTTTACAAATTTAATGTTAATGTTTTTTTTTTAATTTTATTACTTTTATTAATATGTTAAATTAACAATTTTTAGACTCCCTTACAGGATACCCAGCCATGGGGTTTTGAAGTTGGAACTGATTATACGGTACAAATATAAACATCCAGGATTATTCCAGGGTGTAGAGGAGGCCCCTCAACTTTGGTTTTGGTTTTGGTTGGGGGAGAGGGTATCGGTGCAAATTAGAGCTGAAGGAGCTTAATTTTTTTGTAAAAGTAGGGTCTCTGGAACAGACCTTTTTATCATTTATGGTCTTGAGAACCTGAATTTGGGGATTATTTGAAGTTGTGACTGGAAGAAACCCTACATTCTCTAAGCCTAAGTTTTCGCATTATTTAATTTTTTGGAGCTTTGTGGGAAAAGTATGGGTCTATGAACCTAAGTAATACTCAAACACTGAAGAGGCATGAACTGGGGGTCTGGACCCCCCCCCCCCCCACTTGTACTGCTATTTTAAGGTCACAATGATTGCCTTACCCCCGACGGCCCCCACTACCTTGGTCAAAAATTGAGGATGGTGTAGGTAATGTAATATTGCTTTGAAGAAAACTCAATCCTAACAATTAATGGTATCATTTTCTTATGCGTGCATTTCACCTGTAAGAACCCATGAGCAGCTATATAGGGTTTCACTGGTTGTCCAACATCACAAACTTGTTCCTATATTCTATTGTACTCACTACATTTTACATATATCTCTTCCAAACCAAACTCTAATCCTTGTGTAGTCCCTTTCTATGCTGCTGCTCAACCCGCCGAGAGCAAGAGTATCCTTACTATTCGACCACTAGCACTAAAGCGTTTCAAAAGTCAACCAGGTGTGTGCCTTAAAATAAATCATAGAATCTTGTGAAAACTGCCCTATGGGAGAGGCCCTATTTGTTTTCTTTGCAGAGAGGAATCATGCAGTGGGAAAGTTTCCACAGACAAATTTCTTCTCGTTTTGCATTGCGATCATATCAACTCTTGATTGCGGATTATGATTCATGGAGAACGTGCGAATGCTTCGGCAGAAAGTGGATTAAGCTTGGAGATATCTCATGATTAGCGGCATGAAAACGTCAAATGACTTTCGAGTTTTAATCAATTTGTTTCCAATTTTGACACTGCCAGTTCATGGCAAACCCAAAAAAGATCTTAATACCATCTAAAAGACTCAATTTTCACTTTCAATTTCCATCAAATTAATTCCACATTGTGATTCACCGGATCTATGGCGTACAGTTTGGACATGAAAAAATTAAAATTTCCCCAAATTTGTCATTCATGGCAGTGAAAACCAGTTATACAATTTCCCATGCTCTTATGAAAATTTTGCTTAAAATTGTTCACACCATAATCCAATTTTCACGAGCAAGTTCAAATCTTAGCTGCAGGGTAAATTCAAGTATAATGTTGAAATGTTATGCAAAAGCGAATACCAACTCTTTATCTAAACTAACAATCAATATTATCATGCCTTAAGAAATCACAAAAACAAAATATGAAATTCCATCAAAATTCAATTAAGGCAGATTTATGAAAACAAACAGTTTAATAATACATGTGTATATTTTGGCTCTACCTACGCACGCTTTCACACAAAACTTACGTTTATTGATCTTGTTAATCGCAAAATGCGAAGATAATTATGACATTTCTTTAATCCCTCCCAGCTGTAATTAAACGTGTGACATTTTCAATTTTTGGTTCTCTTCACACACTGGCAGCTTACAAATCCACAAAAAATTGAAATAAGCATTGCTGACTGCATGATTTCCTAATTAAATTAAGAATGGCACCTAAAAAATCAACATTTGAATGAAATATCCTAGTTTGCCTATTAGATATAAAACTTGCATTCCACAGAGAACATTTGATATCTCTATTCATTTTAATCTCAGAACAAGTTCTGTCAAATGTTCTAAGTAGTAGTACTGTAGTAGTAGTAAAACCAAAGTTTTAAATCCGGTTTTGTTGCTGCTAACAGGTGTGGCCGGATTCACCTCACATTCACAGCACAACTGCTGTGTGCGGATTTATTGGAGCAAAAGATAATTGACCGGATGCCCTTCCTGACTTAAATGTGCGTGATCCAATTGATAACTCCCCCCCCCCCATCAAAACTGACATTGTGGCATAAGGTGCATGAAAGTCGATTCTGAGTTTATCGTTACCCGCCCGCATTGCTTTTTGGAGACTAGAAATACCCACATCAAAAATTAAAAATTGCCAAAATAATTCATTATTTTCAAAATATCGTCGTTTTCAACAGGTTTAGCAACTGGAAACATATTTTTGTTTGTAAAACATATATTTTTTATAACTTTGAAGCAAAACCAGGCATTTTTTCTGCGGTCCCACCTTTCGTGAAAATTTCTTCGGTGCATATATTTCCATTTTGCACACATTTTAAGTCAATAATGAAATCTGATGAATAATGAAAAATGAAAAAGTCACCTCATCAACCTTGAAAAATAAAAGTAACAATATGGGCCTAAGAGAGATCATATTATTCTTCCCAGTGAAATTTAAGGCCTGAAAAATGTTTCCTTCTGATGATTTAAAAACAAAATGTCCCTGAATGATTCACAATCAGATGTTTTTGGTGAGATGCTTCCATGAAAAAAAAAAAAAAAAAAAAAAAAAAAAAAAAAAAAAAAAAAAAAAAAAAAAAAAAAAAAAAAAAAAAAAAAAAAAAAAAAAAAAATTTTTTGAAAAAATCAGCTATTTGGGGGCCAAAAGTCACCAAATGTTTGCAAAAATCAGCAACTTTGGGCCGAAATTGGTTAAAAATCACCAAATTTTTCATATTTTTCCCCCAGAATTTCACTTTTGCCCCCCCCTCCTCCCAAAATCACTCCCCCCAATGAAATCAACAAGTAGTGGACAGGGGTTAAAGACCACTTTTGCTGCACTATTTATCCAAAACAAAATTTACGAAAAACTTGGGATGCGGAACTTGCTAGTGGCCGAACCCTAGAGAATACCAATACCTATTCACCCAGTGTGTGAAAACTACACTGATACATGCCACACACAGACATCTTAAAATATATCTTAATTTTATTGGCCGTATGTCTTGACACAGATGACCAAATAAAATCCTTTCAATCTTCCACGGCTACAAAACTACCTTTCATCTTTCTCCATCTGTTAACGAGGACGAAACGCACGTCCGCAACTGCCCACTGGGACGACGATCCATTATTCGGCAATAAAAATGTAAAACATGAAATTAAATTTGGGTATAATAGCCCCGGGCAAGGATACACAAGTGTAAGCTTCGTGACAAAGATCTAAGCAAGCTACAATTCCATTTCTGTGCTCTCTGTCACAATGTCTCGACAAATCAGCGGCGGAATAAATGAAATTGAAGTCACCGCACACGCAACCGTCAATATTAACTCGGCATGCTTATTGCATTGTTAAAACCTGATTCTCCGGTGATTTACGCATCCAGTAAGTGTGAGGTTTCAAATGACACACCAATTAGTTAATCTTTTTCAAGTGTTGGCTTTTATTAATTCTCTACAAAAAATAAACTGTTGTCATCATTTCTCATTTTTCCTCCCTCTATCTCATCTCTCCCTGTGTTTCTATCCTCACAGAGCAACCAATCTTTGTCGATGAGGAGTTTCCGTAGAGCACGTAACCTCTTCCGCTCAAATGTGAGTTGCTTTCTCAATGTTGTTCTATGCACGATTACAGAGTCATTCAATTGGGCAATATGAGAAATTAGATTTCCGACACACTCGCGTCAATCATCTTATTAAAGCCGTCTTTTATCGTTTAATAACCGTCGAGAGCAGCAGGTTGAGTCAGACGAAAACAAGCAGAATACCAATGAAGCAGTGAATGAGTGGGAACGTGAAATATGTGTGGAGACGTAAGCCCGGGACGTAAGCCTAGGCTTGATCGGGTGCTCTTTGTTTTATGGATTTTGCTAATGTCATTGCTCCCAGAGCAAAGTTGTGTTACGACATTAACCCCATGGGCACTATACCAGCCAATTTGATTGGTAGGATAATATGATGTAATAGCCCATCAGAGACATGGTAAGAAAGATTAAAGGTGTATACTGATAAGGTCTATTTTGATTGGTTACTCAGAGGGGTATATCATGTTATATCATACAAAGAGCCAATCAGAGATACTCTAAGAAAGGTGGTAATCCTCAGGGGGTTAGAGAGAGCATAGTAATGTAATGACAGGCAGAAAGGGGGGTGCAATTACCCCCTCAAATGGCAAGTCAGGGCCAACCTAATAGTGGGTCTGAGGACCGACCTGCTATTATTGACCCACAAAAGTTGGAGACAAAAATAAAGAAGGTATTAAGAAAAGACATTTTTAATGATTCATAGGGCCAATTTGGGGGCAGAATCATAAAATTAGCCCAACAATCCTTAATTTGAAAACTGATTTTCACACATCTTTTTGAGCCTATTCTCATGTTGTCAATTTTGCTAAATTTATTTTTCTTGACATAAAGTTTAAAAGGAAATGAATACTTTTGAAGGCTGTAGAAAGTATGAAATACGTGCAGTGCAAACTACTCCAGGCAGTTGCAATAATCTTGTCACAAGCACTTCTTGAAAGTAAACAACAAAATTGCTTTTTCTGTTTTTGTCAGATTTTTGACTATCAAAACATGAAAAACACTATTTTGCCTGCTACATTTCTTCCCCTTCTCTAATCAGCATTATGAGTAAAACAAATATGATAGGTTTAACTGAATAATATGAGTAGGGTTTTCCCAGAGGGTGTATTGAGTCAATCCCACGATGCACCAGTTTGGGGAAATTTCACCTCAATAGGGTCATGTGATCCCACAAAAATCCTATTATTAACACATAAAACCCTGACTTTTATGCACATTTTAGCCCACAAAGCGTAGTACTTTGGGAATTTTTAGCATGATTATGAAATATCTTGTGGTTCTTAAACTTTTTGAACAATTTTTATCTCCGAGTGCTGACATGAGTTTAGTACAGAACAATATAGACACATTGCAATGCATTATGGGATTGATTCAAAACACCCTCTGACTGAATATTATGAGTTAGGTTTTTCCCCCAACTACATTCTTTTCACTCTTTTTAATCAGCTTCGAGCAAAACCGAAAGAAAATATCCAATTTCTATTTTCTTTCAAGGCAAATTTCAATTACACCTAACAAGACAAGACAGTTAATTGAGAAGAAACAAAAGTAGCATGTTTGTGCCTCAGTTACATTCGCAACTCCCCTGATTCAATGTTTTGATTCCATGGATTTCTAGACGGGATTGAATCGGCATGTTTTAACCCCATGTCATTGTCTCTGAAAATGACTAAAAGATTGAACACGTATGGTAATTTGTCTCTAAATGCAGCAAAAAAGATTAACATTTCAATCCTTCAATTCAATTTAAAGGTGCAACGAGAGATTTTGAGGTACCCAAATATTGTGTCATAATAGTAATTTCATATAGATTAGACACTCAATAGATTTCTTACCTTGTATTTCACTACAGAAATGTCTTAAAAGAGAGGAAAAAGGCGATTTTGATTTGCTAATATTTCAATGTAAAACATAGGCTGAATTTCGTATTTGCTCCTATACGAAATTAGAAATTTCACAATTTTTGTACCAAAGAAACATTTCTCAGCTTTATCCTTTCAGTTGGGGATATTTTTGATGGAAAGCCTTACATCAGGGCAAAAATCAGTACATTTGATTTTTTTAGGGACACCTGATAGGTGAAATCTCTCGTTGCACCTTTAAGAGAGTAGTTAACAGAAAAACTTGTTGACTTTTCCTTCCTGCCTTCAACCCAGTATTCCACCAGAAATCAGAAAATCTTTAAAAAATCACTACAAATCCTGATTTTTGCATATTTGTGTAGTTTTCAGGTGGCCTAACATACTCCAAAATTTATCAAATTGAAAGCACTCTGTTTAAAGGCACTATCAGTGATTTGCTAAATCGGAATAATCGAAAATATCATCAAAAATCAGACTTTAGCATGTCTGTAATAGGTATCCTACCCTACAAGTGATACAACCAAAAGCAGCTTAATAATAAAGACAAAATCGGATATTTTAGTCACTAATGTCCGTACGGACACTTACCACTTGTATTTGAATGGAGATTCATATTTTTGAATACTGCTGTTTTCTTTCTTTTCTATCACTTTTTCAGTCAGAAAAAATAACTTATGAGAAGTCTAAAGACTTTTCTATTACCTCTGCTGCCCATTATTGAAATGCAGCATCCTGATTGGTCAGTTTACTGCCCATTATTCTGCAATAATGGGTCGCGAATGCATTTTCTCATTATATCACTCTGTTTTCGGTAATAGAAAAGAAATAAAGGGTTTGCAGTATTATTTATGGGCTCATAATGTATCCTCGGCCGAAAAAAAAATAAATAATGGACTCGGCTGCGCCTCGTCCATTATTTATTTTTTTCCGACCTTGGACACATTATTCGCCCATAAAGGATACTGCATCACCCTTTATTTCTTAAATCTTACAAGCTGTTCCTGCAAATTTCAAATATTGTGACTCTTTTGGGCAGATCATTGATAGTGCCTTTAAGCTACCTCATATTTAAATGAAAAGGTACATGATGTTTTCTCCCTGCATTAAATTTTTTCATGTTTTTGTGGAATTACTGAATAGTGCCTTTAATATCCAATTCATATAAGCCCAGTCTTCTCATCCACCTCACAGCAACTCAAGTCGGCCTCGGATCTCACTCGGTTACAGAATCCAATTAAGATCTGATAGGTGTATAAGGCCCGGCGATAACTCTCTTTTCCTGCTCTCCATAAAATTGAGTTTGTAGAGCTTAGTGCCTAGAATGAAAAAATTGTCGTCACTAATACCGTAAGACGCGACGACATGGGAGAACTTGGGGATTGGGCTTCATCGTTGATGTTATCGCTGTCGACACCCCGTGCTCTTGAGGTACAAAAGAAGTGGAAGATTTTCTAACATGCCAATTTGCAAGGTTGATTCAGCGTTCATTGGTATTTTTGCGCCCCCAGTCATGTTCCATTTGTCTAAACAGTTCGTTAAGTAGTTTGGTTAGCCTTCAATTTTTCCCCCTATCTTAGATGCATACTGTAGGATCTGTGAAATTGGTCACAATTTTGCGTGCTGCAGAAATACCTTGGATTTGTGCTACTGATAACTTATTTTCCTCTTGTTCTTGGCAACAACTTTAAACAAACATTTAAACAACTATTAATTAAGCTTCTGACGGAGGAATTTTGCTAATTTTCCAACAAATTTTTGAAAATTTAAAAAAAAATTCCAGCCCGTAACCAAAATTTTGCATGAAGAGAGTGTCATTCAGAAGGCTGAAATAACACCTTTATTTGGCAGACTCTTTAAATGTACATTTATTTATTTTCTCATTGTTCCAGTAAAATTTTAAGCCTGGAACGAAATGTTTTCTTTATGAGGTTATGAACAAGACATCCCCAAATTGTCTACCACACAATTTCACACACACGCTTTCACACACACACACACACCACACACATACACACACTACCTATGGGGCACACACTGAGCTTCTACGTGCAAAGGCTTTACTGATTTAATTCAAAATTGTGATCAGATGTTTAATTTTGGGATGCTTCCACATCATATGAAAATTTAGATTATTGATCAAATCGCCCACCTTTTAAGATCTCCCAAAGGCACCAGTGCCCTTAAATTGTCCTTCTTGGGACCCTGCAAGGTGCAAAATTAAGAAAGCGCCAAATCATCCACCTTTTCTAACATTCAAATTGTCAGTATCCAGTGCCTTTCCACATACACCCAATGCAATATTTAGCACGGGACTGGTCACAAAAGTACAACTTGACAATTGACGCTCATCGCTAGACAAGATAACACCTCCATCTTGGCTCGCTTCTGATTGGTTTAATTATGAATAGGTTTTTTACTCAGTCCAATATTGTGTGCTGATTTGAGGATCAAAGACATGTAATGGATTTTCATCTTTTTCAATGGGTGTGTCAAGAATTTGTCCTGGAGCAAATGAGATGGGCTAATTCAGCTAAAAATTCCTCAAAAATAGTACAAAATTTAAAATTTTATAACTATTTATGGCTCAGAATGGAAAATGCATTCAAATGAGCGAAATATACAGCATACATAGACATTGAGGTTTAATGGGCATCTTTACTCTTTTAACTCCCTTGTGGGGGGGGGGGGCTCATGCCCTACTCCCCCTGGCTGCTAGCTGCTCCTATCACTGCTTGGGACACTAAAAATGGTATCTAAAAACAATGGTCTTAACTTTTACAATTTTCATTACAGCAGAATGGCGCCACTTTTCTTGCATAACAACAGCGCCATCGCTAGCCCAATAATCACAACACTGTGCCCGATACAATATCTACCTCAGGACTGTTAGTAATGCGTAATTACCCAATTGTCACTTTCGCTCAAAACGATCATGCCTCCTAAGCTAGCTAATGATTGGTTTAATTATAAATGGATGAATGGGTTGCTAAGTTCAGCCCTAGCACATTTCGTACATGGAGTATGGTTTTCCGCAGTATGCGTGCCTTCAGTCGATTGCCATCATGAATAGTAAATTCAGAGAGAGAAAAAGGAAGAAGTGTTGAAATGCTCGAGGTTCTCCAACTTGACAGGAGAAAGAACGCACTTCCTTGCTGGAGACAACGTTCGATAGATTGGCTACTTTTCATTGTGGTGTTAAGTGTCATCGGAACTGTCGTTCTTCTTTCAAACAAAAGGGTATTAGCCATAAGCTTTGTATGTCACTCAATCTCTTTGGGACATCTTACCGTACAAATCGGCAGCTTTTTCATCCAACCTTTTTAAAAGATTTTCAGCATATTTTCTCTTGGGTATTTTGGCTTTTGTACTCAATTCAGCGGTATAATTGGAAGAACACAAGATGAATCATGACCTTTGATTCAAATGGATAGAGTCAATATTAGCTAACATTAATGGTACATTTTTAAATTTAAGTACATTTTGTGCATGTGACGTTAAAAAAAAGTCAATTTTTAAAGGGAAAGCTGAAACCTTGGCAGGAAGATGTCTTTGTCATCTGATTGAAGCACCCATATATAAGTCTGGTTTGAGATTTTAGCTTCTTGAAGATATAGAATAGATGCTATATACCATTTTTGTGACAGTACTACAAATTTGACTATTTCTCTTGGGGCTACATTAATGCAAATTATAATGCCAACTTGCATTCCGATTCCATTAATTTTCTTTAGGATGCCCAAAATATTGGGGTATACTAATATAGTGTAAGTTAGATACCATAGTTATTTATGTTGAAAATTCACTTATATGTTGAAATTTCAGATTCTATAGACAATTATAGCATCAAACTATTAAAAAAAGTACCTGAAAACAGAATCAAATGACTCTGGTCATCCCAAAAATTGTGATTTCCCCAGAGAAAATTGACAGCCCATAAATACTCAAATTTTATTGGATTTGGGATAGAGGGACTGGACAATGTAAGAAAGAATAATCACAATTATGTCACTGAAAAGTGGCACTAAATAGGTAGATTCGGGTCCACAACATTTTCTTGCAGTAAAAATTAAGCTCAACACAAATTTGTGACAATCAGTTGCCCAAAGAATAAGTCATTTTTATACTTTCTTACGTCCCAGTAAATTCAAATAACAAGCCATACTCATCAAGGGGGAAAATGGCTATCAACCCACAAACGTTCATTCTAATTATTCTACAGATATGTATCTCTGTGTTAGAATGAGTGGATTGTCTTGGAATGAGATGCCAGGCCATCACTCTTTGTTTGATTTTGCGATTTGCCTCGAGAAGAAACACTAATTTTTGAAAAATTTCTGAAGATCACTATCTTGGATTTTGTGTGGGCAGTATGTGGTAATTCTATTGAAAAAAGAAAGAATTGTGTCATTTGGTGAATTGATCTGACAAAGGGTTTTTTTTAAAAAAAGGACCTACACGATGCATCAGTATTTGGCTTCGGGGCAGAAGGGCAAGCTACTTATCCATTCTCACTAAAAGGGTGATGACAAGATATAGACAAGATATAAACGAGATAATTCATGTTTAATTCAGTAATTGCTTGGAGGAATATGTTTTTAAAAAATGTAGAATTCAGATCAGTTTCACCTGCTTAAAAGATGTGAAAAAAAGGGGTATTCTTACGGAATTCAAGAATTTAAGAAGTGGTGAATTTAGCTCTTGGCATATTCATGCTAAGTGACTGAATTTTTTAGTGATAATCATGGCGATTTTTTTTTTTTGAGGGAAAAAAAGTGTTTGAGAGATTCGTGATTTTCTTCAGGGAGAGAATTATTCACCATAGTCTTTCTAAGCCCACAGCAAGTAAATTCAATACAACGCCACAGCAGAACGGAACATCTCACCATATTTTTTTCCTTATCTGTGCCGAATTTTTGCCACATGTCTCGTGCAATCATCTCTCGATTTTATTTTCTCATCGCAAGTGATAGTTATCCATGGAATGGACGACATGATCCTTTTAGCTTTGGCATTATGCTGCTGGCTTAGCGTCAGATGCATCGCGGACGATCTTGCCACACGTTAGGTTGACAAATGATGATCTAGTATATAATACTTGTATAACCTGTTGAAATAACCAATGTCCAATTTGTGTTTTGAATAATTTGCCACATTTCATTTGAATTTTAATTATTCCATACATAACAAGTGTAGATCACGCTCTCATGATATCCATCAATACTGTTTTGACGTATATCACATACACTCATAACAGCATAAACAATGATCTCATCTCAGTTAAGGTGGGTCCCATGTGTAGCTCAAGAGTTACTAAATAGGTCTAAAGATCATATTTCCCAATATGTTGTCACATCAAAACAATTTCAAACCAAAAGAATATGGGCATTTTTTTCCCAAAAAACATAATTTTAACACATTTTTGGGAAAAAATGGCCATATCTTGAATTATAAGTATTTCTATGATACCCGCAGCAAGGAAATTATGAAAGAGCACACATGCTTTCATAATCTGCAGAAAAAATGAAAATAGGAGGTAGGGTTCACCAGAAAAAATTCAAAACATAAAAATATGAAAAACCCAGTATTTTGTGATTTTTGACATCTGAGAGCTGAAAAGCCTACATAAATGTAAAATGAAGACACATTCTTTGGTTTGAAATTGTTAAGATGTGATAACATATTGGGAAAAATGATCTTTAGACCTATTTAGTAACTCTTGAGCTACACATGGGACCCACCTTAAGGCTTCCATGGAATTACTGGCCACTCTTGGGCACACTGTGTGATTTCAGAATGTCATTTGTGCATATTTGAATATAAAAATACAGCAATTGCCAAATGCATGTGTTGACTGCCATCACGGTTTGTAAATGGGACAAAGTTCATATGATGTCACTAAGGTCACATGGGGTCACCACAGTGGCATAGCCAGGCGGGGGCATAGGGGGCAGAGTGCCCACTCTGAAAAAAATCTTGAGGTGAAATCAGGATATAAAAACACGGATATTCATGTTATATTAGCCCCTTTTATGCCCTGCGACCGGGAAATTTTTGCTTGTGATCGGGGCATTTGTTGCACCTACCGGTAAATTACCCCCTCGGAACCACCGGGCTGGCTACACGCCTGGATCACCAGCATTTGGGCCACTACAAAAGTACCATTGTATCCAAGTGTCATGATCAACATGATGTAGATAGACCAAGCAATTGGATAATTCTGACCATTTTTGGGCCTGGACCTCTTTTTTTGGGCCTCTGGATGACCTTTATCTCCACTTGTGAGAGGGGTATGGGGCACTACAAAAGAACCATTACATGCAAGTGCCATGAAAATGTGTACATATATGTAGAAACAGTATACTTATGTTAAGGGTTACTTTTTACATTTTGTGGTATGTGTGCATGCATATGTTGTGACTTGTGTGTATGTGTGTCTCTCTGTTCTCTTTCTCTCTCTATGGTATAAATGTTAAGTTGGAATATTACGAGTCCTCATTTGCAAAAGCAATTTCCCACTTCAACCAAAGTCGTGACAATGATCCTGAGTAAGAGATTATTAGGACCCCACATACTTCAATTTGGATTTATCTTAAGATTTCCTTAAGATTTCCAGGAAAGATGTTAATCAGCTGTCTGAGAATCTTATCAAGATTATTACCATATGTTTAGTTGGGTGATTGACAATCTTGCTGGTTTTAGGGTTACATAAGCTACCGCAAAATCAACAATTTCAAGAAATTCAACGATATTACTGGGTTAGTTTGGGTGCAAAAAATCATATTCAGGCGAGTAAGTTGTTATTAGTTTTAAATGCGCAGGTCGCATAACATGGGTATTATATTGCGTGATAAGTCACAAACACAGCCGATGTATAATGAGCATTTAGCCATTTGTTGCTTCTGTTCAAATGTTTGTTATACTTATAGAGACTTCATTTTCAAGTGGATAAACAGAGCACTTAATTAGATACGGTTTGTATTTACTGCAAAGTGAAAGTACCCAACTAAGAGTAAATTCTTGAAGGTGTGACATTGTGTAATTTGGGATGTTATTTTTTCAACCGAGAAAGTTTTAAACCAAGACTAAACCACGCCTTAAAACTTGACTAAGACTTAAAATTAAAGACTAATCCATACCCTTAAAAGTTTGCTAGTTGGACCAATAAATCTTTCTGAGTATTCCATCAAGTGTTCTACCTATCAATGACTGTCTTCACTGTTGTTTGATCCTGTGAAAAATTATCTCTACTTTGAACATTTTTGGTTTACAAAAAAAAGGCACTATTAGTGATTTGCGAAATCAGAAAATAGAAAATCATCAAAATCAGATTTGTACATGTTTGTGACAAGTATAGCTATCACACCCTACCCAGCAACCTAAAAGGGACAAATCGGAGATTAAAGTCATTACTATCCATTACAGACACTTTCTCCAAAAATATAATTGAATGTAGGTTCATTTTGTGAAAACTGCGTTTATTCCTTTTTTGTCATGTTTTATTTGAAAAAAAACTTATATGAATTATACAGACTTGTCCTTCACTTGTTAAACTACCTTAAAAATCTCACATTATTGACTCTATAGGTATAGGTTGGCTCACTGATAATGCCTTAAGGGTCTGCCGTGTTAGTGAACTACTCGATAGAATTTTATAGAATTCACATGGGATTTCAATGTGCTGATCCAGAACCTGAAACAAAAAGGGGTTGTCCAACTTTCTTTTGAGATATAGCCAAAATAACAAAAAGGTTTGTGCCATTTTTTTCAAAATACAAAATTTTTAATTTTTTAGGTTTTTTCTTTTTTTAATAATGCATTTTTATGACCATATTCAGACTCAGGCATGACAAAATGCATTCAAATGCGTCCAAACAAGCCTGTCTTAGGTCAGTGACTTGAGCTGGCTTCCCAAATGGATACAGGATATTCAGGAAGCCTGATCGTCAAAGCTACACCTTATCATGCATTACGGGCTACTGGGTATACCAAATGTCCCAGGTTGAAAGGGTCTTAAATTTTTGTGCAAGCTGACTAGGGTTTCAAGTGCAAAATTTTTGCCATGCAGATAAAACTGAATTTCCTGACCGTAAAGATCTTTTCTCAAATGGTGTCGGCAAACCAGATCACACCACATTTATAGAGTCCTTACTAATTCCAATTTCTGGTTAAAAGTTACATGATCCTGGTGTTTTTCTTTCAAAGCAAGTGCCTTTTATTGTAAATCTCAAAGGTTGTATTATACAAATAAGATTGATTGTAATGGAGGAAAAATTTATTTTACATTTGCAGCCCAGACCAGAACTGGATGATTACTACAGATGCATGACAAACTAGAATTTCAAGGTTCTCGGCTTTTGCGCCGTCCACTTTATATTCAACAGGGCCAAGGATTTATTTTGGGGGTGCGGAACTTCGAAAAAGTGACCTTTTTGTCAAGTGACCGTACCCCTAAAATTGTCCTTTTTCTGGGATTTTCTTGAACATTTATCACCAAAAAGGGACTTTCTTGTCAAAATTAAATTACGCTTATATTTTGGAAGTTATATAAAAAAAACTGGGTTATAAAAGTGGACCTTTTGCCCCTTTTGTGGAATTTGGGGGATGACTATTAAAGTCATTTCCTGATTCCCCAGCAGCCCTTTGTTTATTCATGTTCATAGATATCCTGGAGAGACAAACTCTTATTCCCAAAATTTGAGTTGATTCTGATCTTGCGTTTTTGTATGAGCAATTGCTTGTTGCACACGGTCCAAAATTGTGAATTTCTTAAAGATACGACCAAATTTACAAGTAAGATCATTTAGGTACACCTGGATTACTAAGGCAACGGTTCAGAGATATAAAAATCTCATTTTTTTGAGGGAATCCGGGGGGGGGGGGGGGGACGAGGTATCACGAAATGCCCTTTAAGCATTCATAGCCATGTAGATGAAATGCAACTGTTATATTGCAGAGTTTTTCCGAGCACAGGCAGACAGCAAAGTAAGACCAACCATTAGCCAGGTCTAAGTATAATACATGTACCTGAGTTCTCTTCTCCAACTCTATCTTTGTCAAACAAATCCGTTTACATGCAATAAATATTTGCACATTCTACTATAAAAAAGCTAAAATCACATTCAACGTATTTAAAATTTGATGATTCGTTGTCATAAAACATCCAACATGGATAGTAGCCCAATCTACAATAAATTAAAACTATGGGAAAATTGAGCCATTTTAAAAATTTATCTAAAATACAAGGCTCCTAAATCACAAAAGACACAGCTAGTGTTTCAACCGCAGAACAGAGGCTGGGAAAATGTAAAATCTTACATTAAAACATAAAAACCCGCAGGGAGAGAATCAGGGGAAAGTCGTGTAAATGAACAGGGTCTGTCTATCAAACTACAATGTCTTGGACAAAAGGTGGGAAAAGCTAATTTAAGCCGAGGTAAGAAGCCTCCACTCCCTTGGGATATTATGCAGCTCTCCCACTAGTTGGATTCGATAGCTGCTTTGTGTTAATGACTATACACCAGGCTTAAAGTGACAGGAGGAGATTTTTTTAGGATACGAATTTCACTCAAATTTCACTGGATCGGTTGTAGACCACCTACCGAGTACGTTTCGAAGGTTTATTGGACAAACAGGTGCAAAAGAAAACCGCGAACCTTGTTTTGAACTCGCAATCGTTCCCCATAGAAAACCATGCTTTGATTTTCTGTCGTGCACGACAGAAACTACTAAACCGTCATCTTATTACATAAAGACGGCATATTCGGCTTATTCATTTTAGGTGTGATCTAATACATTGGTAAGCATTCCAAATATGTAAAAAAACCGGGTTCGAGAAAAATTGGGGGCGCATCTTTCTGGAAATCTCCTCATGTCTCTTTAAAATCTAACATAGAAATGAGTCAAATGTGCAAGAGGCAGCTTTCTTCAATCAGCAAAACTTGACCAGAAAACAGATCTGACAAGTCTTTGGAGAGCATAGCTGCTCTCTGTTCTAAATCTATTGCAAAACAAATGTTTATAGACAAGAATTGTGGTTTTGTTCATAAGGCAGCTTTCTTTGGTGTAATTGAAACTGAGTATATGGACTGGCTGACAACCTGTTGGATGCAAAGGCTGCTCTTTGCTGAAGTTCATTTCATGATGGATTGGTGTGCCAAAGTCTTGCAAGGCGAGGCAGAATCATGATAAAAAAATATTGAAACAATGAGGAAAAAATCCAACAACTGCTTGGACACAGTGCCTGTATTCCCTTGAAATTTATTAAAATTCATATTTTGAATAAACTTTTTGGGAAATATATTTTCACTCAGAAAAACGATAAAACCAGTTAAAGGCGCATTTCGTGATCCTAGCAGTCCTTATTTATGGTTTAACAGACCTCCGCGAAAAAAGATAATTTACAAATATCACAGCACCCCAAATTCTGTCCATTTATAATACAGACAGAAATTCTGCAATTCAAAATATCTTGCAATTGAGTCTGCATGTGAGATTAGGTACACAATATGTAATCTAATGGTTCAGATGAAATAAAATTTCAACATTTTTAGGCAAGTCGTGGGGAACGAGGCTGTGAATCACAAAAAATGCTCCTATAAAATAAATTATCGGTTTGATGTCCCTTCCCTCCTCACTTTCTGTGATTGGTCCATGTTTATTTTTTTTCAATTTACGGATAAACTTTAGTATCTAATGCTTCAGTAAATCAATTACATTGATAACATCACAAATCCCTTTCAAGTAGTTTTGATGGTACTTGAGTAACTCTGCCTCCTCATTTTGCAAAAAAAAAATGATTTTAACTGCTAGCAATACCAGTTTTTCATTGCAATATGTACAAATGGGTCACAATTAATCTCTCTCCCCCTCACTTGTTTTCCAAAGTCTTGGGTGTGAAACTTAAAGACACTATCAGTGATTTGAAACTATTTGCCAATTTGCAGGATAGCTTCAAAGTGAAGGATCAGTAGCCTGTGAATTTCTCATAATTTACCTTTTTCCGCTGTAGAATTGACAGAAAAGGAAGAAAAGGGCCGTGTTCCAAGATACATTCTCCATTCAATTACGTGTTGTATTAAGTGTCCGCACGGGACCTATGACTGAAATCTCCGATTCTGTCCTTATTAGGTTGTTCTTCTGGTCTTATAATTTGCAGGTTGTTAGGATCCTGTCTTGTTGAGAACATGCAAAAATCTGATTTTGATGATTTTTTTGATTTGCTTGATTTAGCAATCACTGATAGTGTCTTTAATTTATTCAATTTATGCAGCCTTAAACTTTAGATTTTTCCTGTAATAGCAATCACTGAAAAGAATTCCTTCAGATTCTAAGCACTACCGATATTTTTAAAATATCTCCAGGCAGCGTTCAAACAATAAGAGAGTCAAAACTTCACATACCACCACAAGATTTTGCATCATTCTCATTATTTGTCAATGGGTGAAAAAATATCCTTGAAATAATAATGCTTACGAAAGTATTAAACTACATGACACAATAGATGTCATCAAGTAAAATGAGTGGTGTCTACTTTCAGGTGTGACAAAGCACTGCCCATTAGGCAAAAAAAAGTTTGTTTCCAGTGGGCCACGTGCATAAGTTTTGATTTTGGAGCTTTTTTTTTTTATTAAAGCCACTATCAGCAATTTCTTCACAATGTAAACAAATCACGCCCCCCTATTTTTCATCAAAGTCCATTTTTGGCACTGTTGTATTGAAAATTGTTGTAGTAAAGACCCCTGTAAATGGCTAAGCATTAACATCCCGTATTTGTCAAGAAATTATGATTTTTATGTTTTGTTTACTAATAAAAGTCGGGATCCGACTTTTTTAAGGTCTAAAAACAGCCGTAAATGGCATCTTCAAGACTGCTTTAAAATGCTTAAAGAAAGCTCACAAAGAAAAGTAATATAAGGTGTTGATATGACCAAATACTAGCAATTTAGAGACAAAATGGGCATTATGAATTTGGGAAAAAATTGACTGATAATAGCTTTAACTGAAAGAAACTTGAATTAATTTTAGACAAATTGCCTCAAAGATAGAACATTTCATTTTAAAAGAATATGTAAGTGATCTCAGATCGATATTGTTGTTTTATGAACTAATTAAAGGTGGTTGTTCCGATTTGTGTGTATTGTGTTCTCTACTTGATATGAGAGCCTGGCACTTGCACATACACCCCATCAAGGGAAACAAACTTGCGGTTTTGATGGTAGACGCAATAATGTATGTTGCAAAGCCCTATTCAATACTGTGCTAAAAAGTGGTTAACCACGAAAACGGCATTTTTTTTTTATATCTTGGGAATGAAATGGATTTGAGGGCTCAAATTTCAGGACGACAATGAGAAAAATACGGCCTTTCATCTGATATCAAAATCAATACTACTTCCAGGTAAATCAGGGGGGGTCCCAAAGACGATCGGAACACGCACCTTTAAATATGAGAGTCATGGTTTGCAATTGTTTTGACTTGACATTTGGCCTATTTGAGCCATTTCTGATGAAAATCCTTTTAAAAAAATAGAAAAAAGTGCATTTTGCATTTAGGTTGTTGGTGCAACCTACTGGAAACAAACTTGATTTTTTTTGGTCTTATTTCAAGTATTTATCCTGTAAACACTAGTAATTGATAATAGAGCCCTGCTAAATTTTCTCAAGAACACAGCGAGAAAAATAGGTCACATTTTACAGCCCAGTCAACAAGAGCAGAGAGATAAAAGCTAATTGACTATAGTCATACAAATAAAAAAATACAATTCTGTATATTGCAGAGGTGGGTTTAGGCCCGAAAGGACCATGACCGCCCTACTGACGATCAAAAAGTCTCAAATATAGTATGGTTTGAAAGTCGATTGGCAAGCAAAGTGACCCAAAACATAAAATCTACCCCCTGTGTGGGAAACCTCTCACAACCCCTCACCCCCACTCCGCTTTCAGATTTTCGAAGCGACAGTAACAAAATTTGAATGTATCCGATGATCCAGGTGAGCCAAACAAAAATGTTTAAAATTGTGTCGGCAAATGGACAGTTTTGCCAGCAACATTCCCCCCCCATTGAAAATGGTGGGGAAATGGTCTGAGATGCCACTGACTGCTTACTTACTAACAGACCGACCCACTAACAAAAGCATGCCTCATAATGATAAGTCAGATCGGAAAAGATGGGATGATGTAACAGAGAAATATTTGCTTATTTTGGGGGTTGAAATAGTCTTTAAAAAAAAAAAAAAAAAAAAAAAAAAAAAAAAAAAAAAAAAACACACAAACAGCTGAGTCTATGGTACACCTATCCAATTGAAACCAACGTAAGTTAGAAGTCGAGTATGTTGTGCCCAAATGAGAAATTATGTTGCTGTTTGAATTGATCCCTCCATACTTTATTTAAGAAATAAAGGGTGATTGTATCCTTTATGGGCGAATAATGTTCCGAGGTCGGAAAAATAAAATGGACGAGGCGGTAGCCGGTCCAGTATTTTATTTTTTTTCCGGCCGAGTGATCCATTAATGCTCCTTCATAAAGGATACTGCAAACCCTGTATTTCTATTCTAGTACCAGAACAGCGGATAGAATGAGAAAATGCATTCGCGAACCCATTATTGCAGAATCATGGGTCAGTAAAACTACCAATCAGAATGCTGGGGCATTTTCATAGTGGCAGGCAAGTTATAAATACAAAATAGACTACGCAAAAGACTATTACACAATGGCTCACAAAACCACCAAAATGCCCTCCTGAGTCTCAAACAAAAAGCCCTTTACCAACAAAAGCCCGAACCAAAAGAAAAATCATTTGCTTGATTCATTTGATAAAACTTTTATGTATTTTATATCCTAACAGTGCTCTAAAGCTCACTAAAGCTCCCCAGCCAGTGATGGTCATGAATAAATCCATGAATAATAAAGGCAATAATAGACTCACATCAGTAAACTCTATGAACTTGGAGATGATACTTAGTAGTTGAATGACTTATTACCCAACTCACGTTTAAAGAAGATCGTTTCTATTCATGTAGGCCTCCCTGGGGTCCCTCCTCACTACTCTATGTAAAATCTCAATTCCTTTGCACAGTTTTAGACCTTCCATTCATTAACCAGTGTATTTAGAAAATACACACCCTGGTTTTTGGGATGATATTATGATACCCAATATCACACATGGTCAGTTCATGTCAATGTATGTACAATATCAGACCCACTGAACTGGTGTCCTTGGTGGATGAGCAATATCGTAAATTCATGTGTCTATGGAAACTCAAGACTATTAAAATACAAAACTGAAACAAAAGTAAAAGTAAACAAGAAGCTCATGCATTCCCAAAGAAACCTATTCTTCTATAGAGTGTATTGCTCATCTCTGGCTATCAATTCACTGACAATATTATTTAATTCCCCATGTTTATCTGAATCTCACACCTTTTGGAATGAATTAATCTAGACCCCCCCCATAAACATAGTGTGGATTATTTTTAGCATGGTTTTACAACAAATAAGGGTAGCATTATTCACTCCGACCTTAGGTAAGAGCAGGATGTGACATAACACCTTTTCCATCAATAATGCTAACCAAGAAACTTTGCCATGTATAGTGTCATGTCTCCCGTAATTTTCTCTAACAAAATTGGACAAATGTGAAAAATGCTTGAAAATCAGCTCTTTTAACAATAGTATTTTGAAAGTTGTATTCTGTACCACCCTGATTGTCTATGATTTTAATTACACTTAAATTGTCAAAGTAAGCATACAGTAGTAGTATCCATATATTTATTCACATGCATTTATAATACAAGCTTCCCATTCCTACCATCATGCATGCACAAAGGACTATTTTTAATAAATAGAAGTCGGAGAGAAAGTAGGATTTGTGATATCCCATCTAACCTCTGCATTTCCTATTGGGCCAAGCTAAATTGGATTTATGGTTAAAAAAGGGTCATTTCGTGAATCCACAGCCTCGCCCCCCCCCCCCAACTTACCTAAAAAAAAGTTGAGATTTTCCTATCATCTGAACTGTTAACTTAGTAAGCCACTGTGTCCAACTTACGTTGCAAATTCGGCCGTGTCTGTAATATTCGCTATTTTGGTATTTCTGTCCGTACACTGACGAAATTATAGCACAGTGGCCTATGATGTGGGAACAAGAAGTCCGGATTCAGCTAAAAAAGTGTAAATAACCTTTTCCAAAGATATCGAGTGAACAATGAATAAAACAGAATGGGCTGGAATCACGAAATGCACCTGTAGCTTACTTAATATCCATCCTACATTAACAAGTACACCTCATCCAACTTGGTCCAACTATTCCTAAGGTAACCCAGAAAGCACCTTAAACTCCACAGCCTCTTAAGGTGGTTGCCGCATGATAGAATTCTTCCTGGGCCAGTTTTTCTTTAGAATTTGATATCGGGTATTTTCATTGATGCTGATTCAAATCTGCTAATAAAAATAGGGGGTCACGGACTTCGTTTTCGAAGATATTTGCGTGTGAAAAACACATTTTTCGCCAAAATTTGTACACAGTTTTATGGCAATATATAAATGAGCTAAAAAATCGATCACATCAAGAAAACGCTTCCGGGGATTTTTCTGATTTTTAATTAGTCAAGATAAGAAAAAAATAAAAAACTTTCACAAAAATAAATAACAAATGGGGGGTCACCGACCCCCCCCCCGTCTTTTTTCGTTATTCCGCGAAATGTGGCCAAAAAAGTGCCAAAGTTGTATTTTGTTTTGTGCACTGTTTCTGCAAACGCGTAATTTTATACTTAACGCTTCACGCATCACCTTGAGATGCGCAGGCGTATCGCGTTTTCGAAGAGGAGCGTATCCAGAATGCATATCACTGATTCCTCCACGCTTGGTTATTCTAGATATTCCTCTGATGATGGAAGACACAGGTTTATGTCCCGGTGGCCCTGAAAACATTTGCAATCTTCATTTTTTTTTTTTTTTTTTTTTTTTTTTTTTTTTTTTTTTTTTTTTTTTTTTTTTTTTTTTTTTAATCTTGCAAATCGTATGATTTGCTCCGCTTTGCTATATAAGTGCATGTTTCGAAGAGTACACAAGAAAAACTAACTTTGTAATTATACTTTTAAATTTTTCCAAACGCATTAATTTTTCTATAGCTTCCCCCCAGTATTTCTTTATTTTATAAACACTACAAAATTTTATAAATGCTACCCAAAACCGTTGCAACGTTTTAAACACAGAAAATGTAAAACAGTTGTTTTAATATAACAGTAAATAAACTCTGAATATACGCTGAATTTCTTTTTAAACAGCCACGTTTAATTTTAAAATGCTAACCATTTGAAAATAAACGCTATCCATTATAAGGGAAACACCGACTGTTTTACAAAATAAACAGCCCGTAAAATGACAAGTTTAATAAATTAGTTTTTAACTCTGTATGATAGGACCCGGGAACAGCGGATTTCAAGCATTATAAATTTAAACAGTTGTTTTCATTTTTTTTCACTTTTTTATTTTTTTTTTTTTTTTTTTTGCTTGGTTGTCGTTAGTGTTTTTATATTTTTACTTTTGGATTTTTTTTTTAATGGTTGGGGGTTTTTCGAATGCTTAAAAAGGAAATAAAGAAATCAGTAGATGTTTAAGTCCTTTTTTGCTTTTATCTATACCATTAACACAGGGACATTCAGGGACAAGTTTAACCCTAAGAAAGGTACGTACCAATTCCTCACACTTTCCTCCGAGTGTTGCCCCATATAGTTAGATTGTTACCGACTTACCCCCGAAATATAGGCTTTAATATTATACTGTGTTGTTTAAGATTCCATAGAAATTTTTGTTTTATTTTGTCGATCTGAAAAATTCAATCACCAAAGAGGTCCCAGGAAATTGAAATTAACCAAACGAACCACTGACTCATGTTACAAATCGATATTAATACACAAGATATTTCATGTCTTGAACTGTTAAATAAGGATAACTTCAAAGCATTTGATACACGCAAAATCATTTGGATTTCATAACTAAATTGATAACATTGATATTTATTTATATTTCAATCAGTAAATCAATAGCTCCTTCAAGCATTAATGTGCAAATAATGATAAATAATCAAATAAACATATAAAATCAATCCTGTTATCATTGACATGATGGTTTTTTTCTCCACTAACTTGCATTCAGATTTGTCCAAATTGGATTAGCATCAACACTCAATTTCAAAACATAAGGTCGAGCTCGGGCCTATACAATTTTCAACAATCTAACAATGGCAGTTCTAAACGATGGTACAGGTAGTGCATGAAACTACTGGTTGAAATTTATTCTCTTTTCCTGCCTCTTTTTTTTTAAATTTCGCGCACATGAACATGACGCACTATATTACGCAATATTTGCTGCATTGCGCATTTCGCAAAAACTTCTCGTTATGTCGCGAAAAAAGGTCTGATTGTGTTGCTAGGGCTCTAAAATCTTCTTGGAGATGACTGCGCGTACTGACCGTTAGACGGCTGCACACGATCGTGCATCAACCACCTTAATCTTAAAAACAGTTCATCATACTTTATACTTTAAAAGCTTTTTACTGTACATAAGATGTTAAACACCAAGGGAAGATAAACAGACAGACATCTAATCTTAAGGTTTATTCATCGGCATTCAATTCATGTTTATAGGCCTCCACTTAATTGCGATCTAAACAGATTATGACATCGGAGAAATCCAAGGCCTTTCTGTTTCATATTTGTCTGGCCCACACAAAGGTTAAGACTCGAGTATGTTAATCTTAATTCACTTTGCACATATTTATTTTGTATTCCACCCACTCAAAATTCTTCTGCAGAATAAACTTGCTTATAGCATAGAAAATATATATTGAATACCAGAATATCTGTCCAAGGAATATGTGAAACAATCTGATACACTCAGAACACAGGAGGAAATTTATAAAATGTTGTTTAATCACTAACCACTTACCACACTTTTTTTTTTTTTTAATTCCAATCAACATTCAGGTAACATACATGTACACACCAGCTAGTTCAAAACAATATAAAGATACATGATTATATAAAAATATCATTTACATAAATTACATAAGGTATAGAGAAAATAGATGAAAATGCTGAGGGCGGTTTGAGTATGACAGGCCAAAAAACGTAGATTAAAAAGGAGAAAATACATAACAACCGCCCCCGGCCGCAATGCGTGAATATATGAAAAAAACTATGCCTTAGTCAACAACCCCTCTCCATTCAGAAAGATCTGACATGTATAAAATTACCATATGAATGCGGTTGAAATTTATCCCACATTGAAAAATAAAATAAAAAATACTACCCAACAATTGCCAACACCCACACACACAAACTCGCCCACTCACACACACACCACACCACTCAAACACCAAACCAACAAAGACACAACAACCCAAAGACAAGAATTCATACCCGCGGTTCTCGGCCTTCGCGCCCACTATATTCAAAGAATATAGCTGTGGGCCGCTCCATGACCTTTGACCTCGGCACATTACCTTTGACCTCATCAACATATGAGGGATACCATGGTGCACCTATGACACAAGTTTGGTTCCAATTGAACTTCAGTTTTCCATTGAGGTCAATTTGACATTTTGTTTGTGCTATGGTTTTGAAGTGACCTCATCACAGACCTTTGAACTCAGCACATGACCTTTGACCTCAATCAACATATGAGGGATCCCATGGTGCACCTATGACAGACGTCTGGCTCCCAGTGAACCTAAAGTTTTCCATTGAGGTCATTTACATTATTCATATTTTTGAAGTTGACCTCACATGACCTTCGACTCCGCACATGACCTTTACCGCATCAACATATGAGGGATCCCATGGTGCACCATACAGAATGCTTGGTTCCAATTGAACTTCAAACTTTTCAATTGAGGGCGATTTAAACAAAAACTTAACAATTTAGTGACACACACATTCCAACACCATACACACCATCACATACACACGCACAACGGATTGTTAAGTGGTCCTGCCAGCCTATTGCTGGCGGCCCACAAAAAACAGGCATGAACAGACATACAACCTCACAGACACACTTTACTCACAACAAACACGACCCACACCAAAAAAAAAAATTCCCACACTCCGTACTCACAACATCCAAAAACAAAACAAGAAAACATCCAATAACAGGACAAATCAGCTTGAGAATAAAACATCCACCTTCTGTTCCATAACTTGAACTTGTCTGGTTCAGTGCTATTTCTTTCTCAACAAAACCAGTCAGACTTTAATTTAATGATAAAATGGTTAAACATTAGGAATAACCTGTGTACACCTTGCAACAGTAGAAAAATATTTGCCATGAAGGATAGCAAAATATAGCAGTATTTACTCGGGTTCTAACATCCCAAAAATAACATCCTCCTTTTTAATATTAGGCTATATGACAGGATAATAGATTGCAGTTTTGACCAAAAGGATCTCGAAATATGCAATCCCAAAACGATTTGACCTACACTTATTAGAAATCTACAACGATTTAAAGGGATAAGCAGCGATTTGCTGCTGATCCGAAACATCGACAAAATCATTCAAATTGTATTGTGGTATTTTGTTACTGGAATATGGATTTTGTTGTGCTAAAACATAACCTTCCAGTGGTTGGCTTGAAAGATTAAGGCAGTAGTAGTTTTATGTTTTCTGTAATTTCTATATGTGCCTATCAAAATTCAGACTTCAGTCAAAAAAGCCTTTCCGTGTAAATATCCCATATCCCATATTTATAGCGTATATTGTGCACCATGACCTTACAGTTTGACCTCAACACAACTATATTGAACTTTGTTTATTCTGTTCTGGTGTAAACCACAATCAGCTGTTTAGTGTAGATTTGGAGATGCCATCGCTGTATGTCTATTTGCGGGAGACGGCATGACAAATTTCCTCAAATACTTAATTTTTTTCACTATTTGATGCTTTTATTCCTACATTAAAGTAGTTAATATGGAATTGTACATACTTATCATTGATTTATAAGCTAAACAATGCATTTCCACATTTTTTTTATTTCTTTTATCACTGCTTATCCCTTTAAAGGCACTCTCAGTGATTTGCTAAATCGGAAATCTAAAAAATCATCAAAACTCAGATTTGTGCATTTCTGCATTTCTAACATACCCTACAAGTGCTAAGACTGAAAGCAACCTATAATAAGGACAAAATCATACATTTTAGTCATTACTGTCTGTACGGACACTTACTACAACACGTAACTGAATGGGGATTCAAATCTTTGAGCACAGCTGTTTTCTTCCTTTTCTGTTAACTTTTCAGTTGCAAAAAATAATTTACGAGAATTTTACAGACTTGTCCTTCAATTATAAGCTATTTCTGCAAATTTCGAATATTTTGAATCTTTCAGGTGAATCACTGATATAGTGTCTTTAAGCACTACCAATTTACCTGCACTGTTAGAAATCTACAACCGATTTAATTTTTTTGCAATTTTACAGATTTGTTGCATTTTCTTTGCGATTAAATGGCCATTTTCAGGTGAGGGCTAAGGTAGGTCTATATAAAAGCTTTATAACCATGCAAAAATATAAATTTTTAAAGGGCACACTATTTTCCAAATGTGCCAGTGTCTCTTTAAAACATGAAGTTATTATAAATGTAGTAAAATAAGAACTGACCATGTGGTCTTGTCATTCTAGAAACTTCATATTCAATTATTACAAATGACCCATTTCATCTCCAGCCTGCAGGGTAACACTTGATTTCATACAATTTGAACCTCTGGCCCTTTTTATTAACCTACTACCCATACCCATTGCCACATGCATGGTTAACTAGGCTAGGTATTTTGTATTTCTTTTGATCCAGCTGCTCGCTGAAAGTCCCGGCTGAAAGTTTTCTACAAAATCCAAGTATAGGGGGGACAATCATATATGAAATGGATAGGGTGCGAGGGGAGGCTGGGACACTTCAAAACCCAGGGACATTCAGTGACTGAGCCTCGAGACACAGCCAAAATGCCCAAATAGAGTTTCTCAGGTGATTAAAATTGCAAAAAATTTTCCACAGGTGTTTTTTTTTCTTGAACTGAAAGATGGGGGGGGGGCGGAGTTTAACAGCCTACATATGTGTCACCTCCCAGATGGGAGTGCCACCCCCCCCATAGTGCCCCCCCAAAGGTACGATTAGCGATCAAACGCAGGGACCATATCTGGTGAGACCAGTGCAGAGGGGTACAACCCAGTACAACTAGTAGGGTAGTGGAGGCGACAGAGTACCTCAGAATATTTTGAGGGAAAATCAGGAAGGAAAAGGTGGATATTAATGTAATTTCTCTTTGCGCCCCTGCAAATGTGAGACAGCATTTTAGCCTGAAAATGGGAATTGTTTGCATTGACCATGAATTTACCCCATCATGACTACGCACTGAGGGTGGAGGGGGTTACTCAACACAAATGACCATATGAACACATTTCAATAATATGGGTCTCATTTTCAGCACGAATGACCCTTTTTTCTTACCAAATTTTGGTTATGTATACCAGTAGGGCACTTTTCTTTCACTAGTTTCTAACAAAATTTGACAACATAAACCAATTTTATCAACATGGAGATAAAATTTTCCTAAATTTGCTTTAAAACAGTGAAAAATTTTTTTGAAAGAAAAATTGAAAATTTGTCTTAATTTGACCCAAATTGTGCATCTTTGGATACAGCAGTATGGGGATCCCATTTTCAGCAAAAATTGAGTATATAAGATATGGGTGCTACTTCCAGGCCACGGCCCTTCAAAACTGAACTTCAATGTGTACAAGAAACAGTGGTGCTGGGCACCAATGTATGCCCTGCGCAAGGCAGAAGAATTATTTAAAAAATCCCGAAAATAGCCAAGAATTGAGAGCAATAAATAACCTTTTCCAAACAAAAAAACTGCCTCGTGTATGTGATTTTATTGAAAACTGATGGTTTATAAACAGTGGATGTAAATAACTTAATAACTCAAGTTCACTATACTCTTGTTCAAGTGTAATAGCTACCTACATAGTCGACTATTAGACCATTCGCTAAATGTGATGTCAGCTGTCAAGAATTGTCAATAATTCGGAATATGCAATGATAGAACCAGGCACTGTGGAAACTTCGCACTGGCCTGATTTTTGAACCCCACTTAACAGTGGATGGAAATAGAACCTTGTACAGATCCATATAAATTTGTATAAAAACAATGAAAATACAATCTATCTCACACTGTATCATCTTTTACTTACAAAAAAACTATATTTTGGTGTGTTTGCATTAATATTTATGCCAAGTTCATCACAACTATTAAGTAATTTTAGCACTGTTACATCATTTTCACAATTGTCATGGAAAAATTGTTATGACCACCAAGGCTGTCTCTCCAGGCTCAAGGCGCCAAAAATCCATGTAGCTCAAGTTATTTACTCCACATCTATCGCCCCGCCCACTACACCGCGGCGGGCAAAAAAGGATTGCCACAAAATTAAGTAGCCATATTTAGCATTCTCACAGGTATTATAAACATAGAAAATAACCTTTTCAACGATAATTTATAATCCCGTACTACCACCAAACACGCTTGGTGGTACGGCCAACGATGCTTTACACCACTTGGTCTAACATGGATTTAGTGTTTACGGCTGTTCTGTACTGGGGGTATAATTGATACCCCAATTATAACATATAGATTATTTGCCCTACCCTTTCAAAGTCATTCCAACTCAGCTCGTCGTATAGAGCTGAAACACTTGCCCAGCTGTATGTAAAGCATAGCTGCAGTTAGCCGAAATAAAAAATTGGGCTATTTCAAACCAGCATTAATTTGGAACATTTTGGTCTTGACCAGGGAAACTGGCCATCAATATTCCATGTTATAGGCCTAGGATATGTAAATAGAAAGTCAGGCAGAGGGGAACGTATGTTTTTCGGGAAGTACGTTAGTGTTTCGAGCTGAATAGTGTCAAAGGCTTCGACTTTATTATCCCGCAACATGTGACAAAATCTCAATTTCAGGGCTCGTTATGTGTCAGCAACATTCCGATATGTCTGTAGCATATTCCAGGAACGAGATGTGTATGGTTCATGACAGGTCAACGAACTATGAATGATTTAACAAAGCCTTTCTGTCATTTTAGGTAACCTTCCAAATGGGCTATTCCATGTTTTCTAACCCACCCCCATGGAAATGCACAACAATGTTTTTTTCAAGGAAGAGAAAATAGGGAAACAAATTTTTGACAAGAAAAGAAAAGCAAATTTTAAAGAAGAAATTTGAGAAAGGAAAAAAATTTTAAATGGTTATGAGGGGAACTTTTTGTTAAAATATTGAATTCTTCTATTCCCACATCCATAAATAATGATCAGGTCCTACATGAGTGTTGCCAAAAACCGCACTCACATGCTAATTGGGGGCTACTTTTTATAAAGGTGCTAACCTAGAGATATAAAAAAAAAATTGTTGCACATAATGAGAAAAATACGAGAGTCGGTCGGTAGATTTTTTTTTTTAGATCTTCACAATGTCTTACTTAAAATGAATACAATATATTTTTTCATATTAAATAGCAAAGATCTTTTATTTGACTTTGTAGTTGTTTTATTTTGTTGAATTGTTTTTATATTTTTTCTTCTTTGATGATAAAAAAAATGTGTTTTTTTTAATTGTTGATGGAAATATGTATCAGCCACAGAAAGTTTTAAATATTTTGGCCTTACATCTTGCATACAAAAAAATTTTGAGTCAGGAAGGGTTTTTTAGTGCGGTCGGGTTTACGGCAAATTAGACAATTTTTAATGCTAGCACGATTTTTTTTGTACCAAGGTATAAAATGGGTAATTATTGGGTCTCAGTGCCAGCACAAACCAACATTCTTGTTGCCAACACTGAACTGGGGGTAAATAAGCAAATCTGCCATATACGGATTGCATTTTACCAAATTTCTTTTAAACCAAAAATTCTGACAACCCTTTTACCACTCTAAACCCAACTCTACATTACCAACATCCCATCCCACTGGTCTTTTATCACCGGGGGTGGGCACTCCCACTCTTGGAATCGAAAGCGTGCGATGTAAGGCTGTTAAAGACCCCCCCCTTTTTTCAGCATCATTGTCACCCAAAAAGACCCCCATATTTTTGAAATTTCATTGCATATTTGTGAACATTTTACCACTGTACCCAAAAGACCCAACTTTGGAGGGAAAAATATTGAAATTTTCACCCAAAGACCTATATTTTTTAGAAACTTTTGCAAAATCTCACAAAAGACTTGATTTTGTCACTCAGAAAACCCCTATTTTGGTGGCAATTTGGCTGTACTCTCACCCAAAGCACCCATATTTTTCAGTTCCTCTGTCACCGAATGTTTGGAAGCGCCAGCTTTGCACCATATCCATTTCATAGTGAGTTGCCCCCGGCTTTGACAAGACGAAAGACATGTACCTCCATCCGGGACAAGTGCCAGCTCTTCCATTACCAAGCAGCTGGCAAATCATGTTGTCCCTAAACAGAATCCAATAAATGTAGCAATGTTATTTTTACTCGTTTACAAAGTAATCAAGCCGTCAAACATCACTGACATAATGGATCTATTAGATAATACAAGTTAACGGCACAATTTACGAGTTTTTAGACCCATTCATAACATTTTTATAATAGGCTTGCAGTGCGATGTGTGGTGAGGAGAATTTTTATTCTGTGGTTGGTTTAAATGAAACAACATCACTTATGTTGTGTGTTTATAAAATGATGTATTGCGGTTTTTTAAAGCACTATCAGTGACATCAAGAAAATCGAAAAAAAAAAATCATCAAAAATCAGAGTGTGCAATTTTGTAAAAAGTTAGGTATCGCTAACATACCCTGCAAGTGTTAAGACTGAAAGCAACCTAATTAAAAACAAAAAATCATGCATGTTTAGTCATTACTGTCCGTACGGCCACTTCACACCACATAATTGAATCATGATTCATTATCTCCTGAGCACACGCTGTTTTCTTCCTTTTCCGGTAAGTTTCAGTTGCAAAAAATAACTACGAGATTCTACCGACTTGTCCTTCAATTATAAGCTATTTCGCCAAATTTCAAATATTTGAATCTTTCGGGTGAAATCACTGATAGTTTGCTTTATGGTGACAGGTTTAGAAAGGTTGGTTTAAGCTCGAGGGTCAAATTGATCTGACGAGATGATAATGCTGGACCAGTGCTTTGAAAAGAAAATTAATTACTTTCATTTGCGTGAGCTCATCTGGAAGAAATGACAAGTTAAGATTAACTTTTCAGTTTCAAATCATTATGACAGCTAGTTATTTTAACTGGCCTTAGAAGTTTAGGGTTTTTGTTTGTTTTTGTTTTAACTTATCAAAAAATGGTTGATTGCTGATTTTGTTACTTGGCAGTAATATGGTTCCATAATACTTTGTAGGAACCCCAATTTTACATTTTTGTAACCACCTACAATAATGGAAATAATGGCTCACTTCATCCGATTTATTGAGAAAAGCGACCCTCTCCACGGCCCAAGCATGATCCAAGTCATGTTGCCAACAAAATCAAACAGGTCCCCCAGCATTTGATGCTGAGGAGGGAGGTGGGGAAGGATATGTTAACATGAAAAGACCTCAGCTTTCTATTGATTGCCCAATTTTGAGCTATCAATGATACAGGACTGTCTGATTGGCTTTACAGGACCACAACTGATATGGCCCGTCCTGGGTAACCAATCGAACGCAAATGCTTACTATCTCTCTGTGTAAACCATTACCCCATTCTTACAGTTACACAGATTTGCTCAATTACATGATATTACTTCCAAGTAACCAATCAAATTTGCTTAGACTGTTCAAATTTAGGCAGTATTGCAAGGGAGTTAAACAGGAGGTTTCATTTCAAACCAGTTTTGTTTATACGCTACACAAATTACTGGAAGGGAAAGGGGACAGGGGAGCGGGGGCCAGGTGGGTATTTAGCACAGCTAGAATGAATTAAGATAACAAGTCTAGGCCTAGCTTAAGCCTGTTGCAAGGATTAGGACACATTGCATACTGTCACACAAAGCGTCCTATATTCTTTTACAGGTGTTAATCTCTGGGGGAAGATTCGTCAAAGCTCCTCTTTTTTCCCATAGATTTAACTTTTAATTTTTCTGTCAACAAGACCCATCTTCAAACAAGATCTTCATCCCAGTACTTATGACGTCATGCATTCTCATCATAATAGGACCGGGGGAATGATTTTTACCAATCCCATGTGATCTGCACTACAATGGAGCTGTCGGATCCAAGCCCTAATGCATTGCAACGATACCTATATGCAAGACCCGTACTAAGGGATAAATGAGTTCAGAATCACCAAACCCCCAATATGTAAATGATAATATGGGAATGTGTCACTCATTTGAGCCTTCTGGGATTATGTTGGTTTTCAAGGTAACATTTTCAAAATTTATTGGAAAATTAGGCAAAATTGTTCTAACTGAACACCAAACATTTCCCAAATTTTCCCAACTATTTAAAAATTTGGAAAGCAAATTGCAAATTTGTGTTTACATTTTTGAGCAAAATTTTCCCCATTTCCCCATTCTTTTGGGAGTATGAATACCTTTTTTCAACAATTTGAGTATGCAAAGATAGGTCACTTTTCAAGAGTTTTTTTTTTTAAATTTGTCAGAAAAATTTTCCAACAAATCTAAATCTGAAACCAAAATTTTCCCAATTTTCTCAATACTATATTTTTTTTAACAAAAACGGGGGGGGGGAGAAGTTTTGTGTTAAGATCAAGACAAGAATAATTTTAGAAGCCATCTGTGGATAATGTACTGATTGCCAAAGCCTGATCATGCTGTTGACTTTGGAGACTCTGTGGTTTCACATGATATAATCTATTTATTTTTAATTATTTTATTAGAATGTGAGGACCAAGACCTAGAGGTATACCCAACAGAGGTTAACCACTCTACTAGTGGTATCCCTCGAAACTGACCCGGAATGGCTTGGGACACTCAGGGTTACCACCCTACTCTTTTCAAAACTTACGGTGATAACTTTGGTATCATGTATGACTTCCTCTACTTGGGACCACAGTCTTAACATCCCCTCTAGTTTTAATCACATTTCTTATACAAAATGAAAATCACAGATTTAGAGACCTGATTCAATCCCAGCTAGTGGCCCGCTACAGGTTTGAACCAGCAGACCTCCTGCATGCACCAAAGCGAATATCCTAACCAGTGCGCCACATTCTCCCTAACAATTACATGTATATTATGAAGTTATTTCTGAAGACCTTCTGAAGCAAATTGCATTGTGGGATTGCTCTGATCATCGAGAACACATCTTGCTGTTTTTGGTTTACACAGCCAGACAACTTCCTGTTTTTACGTATTTGCACTATGCAATATTTAAGATACATGGTATTATCAATGTCAACATAGCCGGGCAATCACAAGTTACACTATTTTTTAACTGCTTAAGTGCTGTGTTTTACCGCAAGAACATCCTGTAACTTTCTACATCATTATTTGCCTAGTTTATCCTTATTCATGCATTCATTTGTCACATTCCTTAAACGTGTTTTTAACACTTTTTTAATTAATATTTTATTTTCTTCTAAGATGTGAACAGAAAAATTAGAGATTTTCTTCCACGATATGAACATCTAAAATGATATGTTCGTCCACGATGTGTAACATAAAATCGATGATTAAGGAATGGGCAATATTCATTTTTTAAAAGAAAAACCGCCGAAACCTGACATCTTTCCAACAGTATTTCTGTGTGTGCGCTTGTGTACCAAAGGCAACCTCTGTATTTATCCGTGTCTAACCATTATCCTTGTCTACCTAGGAGACTAAGTAATTCAAATATAAATATCCGCATGTAAATATACCGTTCCTGATGCTATCTATAAGTAAAGCATGGCCCCGTTTCGGAACTAAGACCTAAGATAGTGATCTATCGCTCCTCTGCCAACCCTGGGTCTTGTTAAAGCTACTTGGTAAGAGCCCATTGCTCATAATATTCAGAGGTTGTCAGTTTGAGTCCGGCCAAGATCAATTTTTTTCAAAATTGTGTGTGCCCTGCCATCCCAGGAAATTATAAATATTCATCCTTGTATACCTGGAGAACTACACTATTAATTCCAGTTTTCTACACAATTAATGTTATGAAAAAAAGTGGATCAATTTTGTCAAAACCCCTCACACTCTTTTAAGAAAACAAAGACCGACAACAGCTGAAGGCTGAATTACGATGCAATGATTATCAAATCCTATCAAAAGAAGACAATCACCTTAAACACAAGAAAAAATCTGCCGAAATTTAGAAAAACTAAATCCAATGAAGTAATTCCTTTGTTCACCTTCAAGGCACACGCTAATTGGAAACTATCAAACTGTGAGGCATACGCCTTTTAGATGACAATGTGACAATGAACATCTTGATCACCGAAGGCATTCTCGTATAACTGGTGCAAGTTTTGAAAAGGGAAATCGGTACTATTTGCACGAGATGGCCTTGCAGATTTTAGGTGAAGCCCCAGGGTTTTTGTCCTCCTCTAATGGAAATTCAGTCCATTTCAATGGCTTTTTCCCTTTTTCCTCCCCTGGCAAAATAAGAACTTGTTTTTCTTTTTTCTATTAAATTAATGCGCATCTCATGTACAGCATTTTTTTCTGGAAGGGGGGTTATTTGGCGAACGTCATATTTTGAATTGCATGGCATTTGAATTTTACGTCTTGGTACCTTTGTGTTGCCTGCTAAGTTTATCGTATTTCAACATGAATTGAAATTAAGGCCTGAGTTTTAGACTTATTGAAGTATGACCAATTCTAAAACTTAGAGACACTCCCACTGATCCAACTGTAATAGTCGCAAATATTTCAAATTTCCGATAACTTAATCGTGAAGGATGTGTCTGTAGCACTCTCATACGGTATATTTTTGATGCAACGAAAAAGGACATAAAAGGAGTTATAAAGATCCCAGGGGGGGTACTCAACACAAATGACCATACAGGGACGTGCCACAGACAACGGTCCCTCATTTTCAGCCTTCTGGTATAGCAATGACCCCCTTTTTTTCTTGCCACTTTTGGTATA